>JBCJKH010041425.1:0-11844 GCA_039877255.1 Loriculus beryllinus | reverse complement strand
ATCCTCGTGGCCTCCTCTGGACTTGTTCCAACAGTTCCATGTCCTTTTTATGTTGAGGACACCAGAACTGCACACATTACTTCAAGTGAGGTCTCACAAGAGCAGAGTATAGGGGCAGGATTGATGGTTCCAATGCCGTACAAAACACACACAGGAAAATCAGTGGTAGCTAGATTAGAAAGGGCAAAACTGGAGAGGAGTGGGAAAGGGATGTGCCCAAATTTCTTGTGGGTTTGGGTAAGATATTGAGGAGAGTGGATAACACAGCAGAACCAAGTTACTCAGGTAGGGATGGATAGGGTGGTGAGGCAGAAGGATTTCTTTCCTCATGGTCAGTTGTACAATAGTATTTATTTTCTGAAACCTCTAAGCTTTCTTGATCTATACTGGCTGTTTCCCAGATTTTATGTACTGCATATCTATAACTTTGTTCATGGGAACTACTGAATTAGTTGATAGAGTCCTGCTTAGTGTGCCAGATGTACTGCAAATAACAGCTGTGCTTTTCATCTGAAAGTAGACTTTCATATTTTTTTTACTGACAGCAAGTGTAATGAGGAAGGACCTTGGAAACAGAGGTTGGTGATGAATGGCATGTAAGTGAAAGGCAGCAAAGAGACCAGGTTGTATTGGTGGCCTTACACTGGTAGGAGCCTGAAGCGACTGCTGACTGAGGGATAATCTTTTGTCTGTCCCCATATGTGGCTTCTGTTGCATTTGGAATGTGGTGGGAGCTAGGATTCAACTTCTGCTTCTCAATATTAGGTCTAATATTTTAAGATACAAGAAGCGAGGAACTGTAGGTCAAGTCTTAATGAATATCTTATGTTAGTCCATGGTTGGAATTAGTATTTCTTATTGTACAGTGGGAATTGTAAATATTTAGCTTGTTTCTGTAGGGCGGTTACGAATTGTGCTTCCATAGGAGAAGAAAAGATGAAGTAGTACCACAATTAAAAATTCAGTTAAACTTTGTTAGGCTCTGTGTAGTCTGGCAAGTTTAGTTTATGCCACCTTTCAATAATGCACGTTACACAAGCTGATGATTAATGGGGAAAATTGTTAGTGTTCATAAAAGCATTCAGTGTCTCTTTAAAATGATTCTATTGAATCTCTTGACATTCCTCAGCAAATTTCAGCTCAGAAGTTATGTAGAAGTGTCAGTGATTTCATCATGTTGCAAGAACAGTGTTTGGTTATGAAGTTTTATCTGTGTGCTATCTCCTTTTCTCAGCCTTGTTGCAGCTCTTTCCTGTCTTGCAAATGACAGGAACAGGCTGAACTGAAGGTTCAGGAGCACAAGGGCATGTGTGACTAAATACCCTCAGGAGCAGGATGAGAAGTAATTGAGAATGAGAAGTCATCTAATGAGTCTCAACGTGTAAAGATTGAGAAGCATTAGAGCACAAATATTTGTTTTATTTTTAAAGAAAGATTCATTGTCAGCTTAATGTTTCTGGTACTGGCTCCAGCTTAACGTAGAGCGGATTTCCTGCAAGCTCCCTTAACTCCTGTAATTTTATTAAAACCAAGGGCATAAGCAGTTATGTATTCCATGGGTTGTACACAAACCTGCTTTCCTTTCAACATTTTCATTGTTTCTTTGGTTTGCTCTATGTGGAGAAAATCAATAGGAAAGCAGATCCAGGGAAAGCACCTTGTAAAAAGCTTTAAGGTAAAATATGAGAGAGAGCTCTTTTACTGTCTTTTATGAAAAGCTGGCTGCTGTTTTGTAGAGTACTGGTTTAAGATTGAAAAGACAGTGGTCTGTATATGCAGTAATGGGAAGGTTTGATTATGAAAGATTTTTGAGAGGCAGTTGGACCTTTTGATTATTTTATTTTCTTGCTCTAAGCTTGATAAACAATTTCATTACACTGTCTTGCTGTATTACTTGTGGTCACTATCAACCTTTAAATGGGCCATTTAGTTACAGTGAAGGCTGGATTCATTATTAGTGAGCCACAGCCTTCATCAAACCATGGTGACGTTAATTGCACTATCCATTTCTTTGGCGATTAAAAGATAAATAAATAAATGTGTTGAATTAAAGCATTTTAACAATAGGTGAAGCTTATTTATCTTCTGCTTTAGACTTTTCCTCTCGCTACTCCCATGTCTGAACACCAGGGATGCTTTCTGTTGAGTGCAGCCTTCCAGTATCTGAAGGGGGGCCTACAAGGATGCTGGAGAGGAAATCTTCATCTGGGACTGTAGCGACAGGACAAGGGGTAATGGGTTTAAACTGAAACAGGGGAAGCTCATATTAGATATAGGGAAGAAGTTTTTTACTGTGAGGGTGGTGAGGCACTGGAATGGGTTGCCCAGGGAGGTTGTGAATGTTCCATCCCTGGCAGTGTTCAAGCCCAGGTTGGACGGAGCCTTGGGTGACATGGTTTAGTGTGAGGTGTCCCTGCCCGTGGCACGGAGGCTGGAACTAGATGGTCTTCAGGACCTTTCCGACCCAAAGAATTCTATGATTCTATGACTCCCTTTATATGCTAAGAGATCATGAAAGGCTGTATTTCTGACTAGCATAATGTTTAGTAGTGAATGGTGTGCAATAAAGGAACTGTAGAGCTGGGTTTGAAGTGGCATTTCTTCTTCTGTCTTTGCAGTGATTGGTATTGGAAAAGGAACAAAAATGCTGGGCACTATGTTGGCAGGTTCCAAGGTAAGGAATGCTCAGTTACTTCTATTAGTGGGGTTTTTTGTTTATTTGTTTTTCTTTTTAATTCGGGTGGAAAGCTGCATCAACATACGGCTACCTTACCCATTCTGTGTATTTATGTTAAATGTGTACTTCAGCTCCTTTCTGTATTTTGTCAAAAATTTGATATTAAGATTTTTACATCCAGAATAGATTTTGGTTTTTTTTAACTTTGTCTTGGTTTGTCTACAAAATGTTAATAAAGCCCAAATTCATATTTTACAGTAAGATTCCTATAATATTTAATGTTTACCCCTACATCCCCCAAATGCCCAAAACAAACTGTAAGAAAGATGGCACTGTAAATTATATTTTGGGGATGTAATTATGTACAGTGGTTGAGGTTTTGGTCTTTGTGTGTAGATAACTTAATCATTATTTGGTTTGCAGTAACAGATGCTCTTTGTTTCTTTTCTCTCTTAAATACCATGAGGCCTTAAAAGGCACCTTTTGGAATTAAGGTGTGTTTGTGATGGTAGCTATTGTTAGCAGCTCCTGTGCTCTACAAACCATAGATAGGTTTAAGAAGCCAAAGGAAACAAAAGCCCTGTGGCTGCATGAGATAATCCACACTGAAGCCTTGACTGATAGCAGTCTTGTGCATTGCTGCTCTTGGTTAGTGGTACTATGTCTTTGGTGGGTGCACTCCAGATTGTAGGTGTTACATACACAAACAAGTGCATAAGAATAATCTACCAGCGTTGATTCTTTCTTTGCAAGTAAAATCCAGTTGATTTAGCCATTATTCTTAAATGAGAAGTTTAGGTAAGAATGACAGATGGAGAAATCAATTAAGCCTTCCAAATTTAATCTTAGACTCAGGGAAAGTCAATAGTGGGCTCAGCAAATTGATGGCCTTTCTAGTGCATTTTATTCTCCTGGTTTTACCATTCTTTTCTGGTCTGAACACTTAAGCTCTTTAAGGTGCTGTACTGATAGCTTGAGGTACAATTTGACAGTCTTTAGTTCAACTGAAAGGCAAATAATTTGAGAAAATACAAAGGGTATAAAAGAATGTACCCATAGAGTCTGATCCAAAATGTACTGTAGTCACTGTCAGTCTCTGCACTGACTATAATGTTTTGCATTTGGTCTATAGGACTGGATTTCAGAGGTATCTGTGTTTTGAAACATGCAGTAAGCAGCAGGGGCTGGATTTACAGTGGAAGTGTAAGCAGCTACAGCCTGACATCGCCTTTCAAAGAATTTTAAAGTTAAAAAAAGACACTGAGATACTTCAGCTAAATGGGCAGTAGGGGCAGTCTGGCGAACTACAGCAGCTTGATCAATCAGATCTCACCTGGCTTTAGACTGGCATAGGCTGTGAGCACATGATTCAATGAGGCAATCAAAGTTAGATCCTTACTGTATATAGCTGTTCACCTGCAACTGTTTGTATGTTCTGATGTGGCAAAGAGTGTGCGATAGCTAACATTTGTGCCAGCGGGCATGGCAGTCATAGAATCATGGAATTTTTTGGGTCGGAAAGGACCTTAAGATCATCCCTTTCCAACTTCCTGCTATAGAAAAGGATGACTTATGCTAGACCAGGTTTCTCCAAGCCTTGTCGAATCTGGCCTTGAGCAAGCTCAGGAACTGGGCAGCCACAGCTTCTCTGGACAACCTGTTCCAGTGCTTCACCACTCTCACAGGGAAGAACTTCCTGATATCTAACCTAAATCTCCTGTAAGTTTGAACCCATTTCTCCTTGTCTTATCACTAAAGTTAAGAGCCTTCATTTGGAGATTGACTTGCCTCTGCTTTCACATGTTCTATTTATACTGCAATAAATTAGGCATACAATAATTTGTGAGTCTAAAGGAGGTTGAAGGATCTCCCAGTTATCTACCTATTTGTCTTTTTGACCACACTGACTCCATGGCTCATAATGTAGCAAGAGATTTGGTATGGATAAATCCATCACTGTCTAAATAGGCTTGAGTATCATTTTGCATTCCATGCCACCTGCTAGGAGTTTATACTTTTATTGCATCTATTTTTTTTACCATTGTTGATGCTGAAGTGTGAGTTGAAGTGTGAGGTTTCTCATTTGTTCCTTTTATTACTATAAAGATTGAGTTGAACTGTCTGAGCCTCTCTAGTTACGATTTACTGTTTGGGTATAGGGATGTATCTTGTAAAGAAGTAGTTCAGTCTATCATTGTTGGCAGCAGAGCTATGCTGAATGGCCAAAACGTATGTCACTGCAGTAAACTCCATATGGTGGCTCTGCCAGAGATTGGACTATTTCTGGTTTTTTTTCCCAAACATTGTGTGAAACTTTCCTGACTCTGTGTGGCAGCTCTGAACATTATCGCTTGATTTGCAACTCATACACATTATGCAAGGAGTGTTGCTCTTCCAGTGTAAATCTAATTCTCCATTGGTTTGACCTCCCTATGAATTAACTCAAAACAAATAGAAATGTTCAGCCAAGGGCAATACCTTCTTACTGTTCCAGATTTCTCATTGAATTCTTAGTATTTATCCAGAAATAAAAATATGTGCAAGCTGGCTTTGGTTTTGTTTGTTTGCTGTATTTTATTTCAAATATTCCAAGTGAGGGGGAGAAGTGGAATGCTCTTGGATCTGGAATGTAAATACTGAGCATTTAATACAAGTTACATAGGAAAAACACTTTTCTTTCTTGTTTTTTGGATTTGGACTTGGTCTTGCTTGGACTTTTTTGCGCTGCATTCTTTTGAGAGCAATCTTTTTATTGTGTTTGCAAAATGAAGTTAGTAGAATGAGAAACCATTTCCTGCTTCACCAGTAAATGTAATATGGTAGGGGTGGAGCAGTTTGTGCTATGCTAAATTGTTTCTGAATGACTCAGTCTTATTGGTGACTTGTCTGTCTCAAACACAATGTAGAAGTGATCTTTTTTGGGGGAAATGGGCTAGAAAATGCTAGCTAAGGGCACAATTTCCAAAGTGGTAATCCTGCTTTAAAAACTCTCATCTACCACAATGTGCTGTTATATCGAAGCAGTGAAGATATCAGGAACTCGTCAGAGAAAGAAAAAGGAAGAGCAAAAAGTAATGGAAATCTTCATTATTCTAATATTTTCTTTTGGGAAGAGATGTCTTCCAACACATACAGCCTTTATTTTTAGGTGGGATAAAACAGGATAATTGAAACTTTCAGCCTTCATACTTCATTGGGATGTTATTCCATGTGGTAAATCTGGGTTTATCCTAAAGAGAACTAGAGTCATACCCGCGTGAATGAAGCCAGAACATCCATCAAGCTGTGCTTGAAACTAGCGCCTCTTGAGCAGCAGGAAGCACGAGTGCATTGAGTTTATCTGAGGATGCAACTTCTTCTTACGGTCCACACACAATCTGAAACCCCAAGCGCTCAATGAGCGACTTGAGGGAAATTGCGTGAGTACTTTGCACTGGTTGCACAAGCTTGAGTAAGAACTAGTTAAAATAGAAAATTTAATCTTAAAAGCTGTGGCTTTTCCAGAATGAAACACTATGAAAAAACCCCTAATCATGAGTTAGGGTGCAGTCCAGACTCCAAATGTTCACAATGACTGGAAGGAGAAAAGGAGATTATGGACAGAATGAAGGTACATCAGTGACCTAATATGTGATAGCTTCAATTTCTCACAACTGTTAAAATTTGAGTTCTTATGAATCCTGGATAGAAAATGAATGCTAGTTCAGTGATGAGGTCTTAAAGCTTGCCAGTCACACTTGAATCCTACAGCTCCCTATGGGAGAGGGCTTGCCTGAGCAGGAATTGGTTCAAATCATGTCAGAGGATTACTGAGAGATACATAAGTTAGTTTTTGCAGTGTGATTCTGGGATTAGAGTTTGTATGTTGCAAAATTCTTTGTTTTCTGGTGTTGGTACCATGTGCTGTGGAGCAACATGTCCATATGGAAGGTTGTTTCTTTACTTCTTGTAATTATCTTACTGTCCTAAAAATTAGGCTTTAATTTCTATCCCTTAGCTTCTCAAACCTAAAGGTTGTAAGCTTTCTCCATTAATTCATTTTTTTGGAATTAAGTCCTTTGCTTCCATCTTTTGGCAATGAATTCAATGAAGTAATAATGCATTGAAAAGCACATCTAGTAGTTCTGTAAGGAGCAGAACTAATGAAGCCTTTTCTTGTTTACAGCTCGTTAGACACCAAAGCCCCATGTGGACTCTTTAGTACCCAGCAATACAGTGGGGCTCCCTCTGGAGACTTTTTCTTCGTGGAAGCTGCAATAGATTTATTTCCTCTATCTGTCTCTTTTCAGGAGGCTTATAAGAACTCGGCATCTCTGAGACCTCTATTCTTCTGCCAACATTTTGTGTGTTTGCACATTAACATGCACACCATGATGGTGTGAGCGCTGTTCCTTTGAAAATCCTCATTTTCTTTTTAAAGAGCCTTCTGTGGTGGGGCTTTTTTGTGGGTTTGGTTTGTTTTGGGTTTTTTTTTAATGTATTTCAAAAGCAGTTTGTGCTTCAGTTTGCATATTTGAGTTACGAGTGCAAGAAAATTGAGTTGACTTTCCTTTTGAAGGATGCTCTTGGTGGTGTGTGCTCTTACTTTTAATCTTGGAAAAGAATCCTCTGCAGTATCACCAGCTGAGCTCTTTGCTTCAGTTTGCTTTCTTTTGGAGCTGATAAAGCCAAAACTACTTATTCATACAGTGTATAGTGATGTGTTCTATTTTCTTCATATTCTGATATTTTTAACAATCTCTTGGCAGGGCAAGATTTGTGGGTAGTGGTAATACTTTTTATTAGACTAATTGATATAGTGTGGGACATGGTGTTGGGGTCTGTATGGCCTTTCTCAGATTTAAAATAGAAGCCATGGACTTCTAAGTGTGTTGCACATTTGTTTAGAGTTTAGTGAACTAGGAATCTTCTGGACCAGAAAGACCATACTTTCTGAAAGGAAAAATAGATAATCACGGAATCGTAGAGTGGTTTGGGTTGGAAAGGCCTTAAGATAATCTAGTTCCAGCCCCCTGCCATGGCAGGGACACCTCACACTAGACTATGTTGCCCAAGGCTCTGTTCAACCTGGCCTTGAACACTGCCACGGATGGAGCATTTACTACTTTGGGCAACCTTTTCAGTGCCTCACCACCCTCACAGTAAAGAACTTCTTTTCTTATATCTAACCTAAACTTCCTCTGTTTCAGTTTAAATCCGTTACCCTTTGGTCTGTCACAACGCTGTAGATGCTTTTGAGTGTGGTATACCAACAATTCTGTCTGGGCAAGCAGTTATAAGTAAGATCCCAAGACTGTTCTACACAGATGGGCTACATTTTATTACCTGCTGTAATAAACTAGAGAAAGAAAACAATTTATCTCCTGTGCAGGATAGCAAGGTATTGCTCACAATTGATCAGCCAAACCAGTCTCAGGATGAGGGGGAACGTTATTGCCTGCTGATGATTTCTCAGATCCCATCTTGCTTGTGTTGATCTGTGGTTTTAGTTGGGCTTTTGCTTCTGAATTGCAATATTAACATATCCAGCTGTCTATATTTGTCTTGGAGGAATCCAAGTAAAAGTGGTTTGTTCGCTTTTTAGCTCTTCCCCTAGGAAATTTGTCATCTGCAACACCTTCTCATTTTTCACTCTGTGGTTCATGCCTTCTTACATTCTCACATCTCTTTGTTTATGGTATCCCATCCACAATAACCAAGGGTTATTGAGATGGAAGAAGTATCATAAAAAGAGTACAGCACGTGACCTGCTCGTTTAAGCAAAATGGATTGTAGCTACACGAAATGTCACTATTTTGCCTTTGTGCAAGCCTGAAGAAATTATTGTCTCCTTATTAGGGAAGTAGGAGAGGAAAAGAAGAGATGATAAGATTATCTCCTAGGGGAAAGAGAGAGCCTGGTAGATTATACTTTGTGGCATGTGAAGGGGTTAGTGTGAGGTAACGTTTCAGTGTGCCATAAATCCAGTATCTCTATCGAGCCCATGTTGTTTTTCTGAACTCAGTGGAATTATGAATTTTAGTTCCCAGGCTTGTTTTGAAAGGTGCTTTATAGGTTTCCCTTAAGGAAAGGGACTGGCAGATTGGAGATGGAGTGATTGTTTTATGAGAGATGTTAACCCACGGGCAGATGGATGTGTTTCAGCCCTTGTAGACTGGTGAGGTGAATTCTTCCTGACGTGTAGTGGTTGCTTAATTTTACCCATTTAGTTACTGTTTTGTGCTTTAGATGGAGTATATTGCATTCCTGAAATACGGCTAAAGGACAGAGAAGTCTTGACATTTCTCTTACATGGTATTTTGTACGTTACTGTGCAAACACTCAAGGAATACTTCCTTGTGTGTTTGCACAGTACAGTGCAAAGATGTCATGTCTATTAATAAAACTTGTCCTACTTAATGTCTGTATTCTGTAACATCTGTATCCCAGTACCACTATAATAGTTTGCCTTTTTTTTTTTTTTTAGCCACTACTGACACCAGAGAAAGTAAGTTCTGGTTCTGCAAAGACTACTGTAATTCTATGACCTCTTTCAGAGTTGAGGAGGTTGGTTCAGAGACCCATAATTGTTTATGCAAACTTAGCATTGATTTCTACCCTGTGTATCATTTTGCATTACTGACAACGGATTTCTTTTTCTCTGAATGCCTCAGGATGTTAACTAGGGATCAATGTCAGTTTATAGAAGTAGGATTGTCTTCCTTACTTTGTCACAAGGTGAATGCTTACATAAAAAGAAGGCTGGGAAAATGCATGAATAATGTTGGGTTTTATGTGTTTTGAGAATGTGTAGAAGGTGTTATCAAAACAAGATGCACTGAGAGAATGTTATGGCCACATAGAGGAGGATGCAGGAATCGGAAAGTGCTAAAGTGTGGCTGGATTAAATGGTCTTAAATATGCCTTTTATGTGTTACACATTGTTGACATCTTTGATTACCTGTTACTGCACGAGATCTGATACATTCTTTAACCTGTGTTTTTGGTAACAAATCGTAAGAGAAGAAATGGATTTGAATATCTATTCTTTCCTGCCCTGCCCACTATCCCCAGAACAAAATCATAGAAGAAACAGCTGTTGAATAGTAGAGATACACTTTCCTGCAGTGGTACCATTAGTAAGCTGGCTTGACATGCTGTGTATTGCTGGAGTGTCTTTTATGCTCACCCCAGAGGCCTAATCTATTAATAGCTCAGCTTCATGCTCTGTTAATATTCACACTTTTTAAATTGTTGGAAGTCTTGAGGAGACTGCACCTATTGTGCTGCAGAAAATCTTTCCCCCAAAAATGCAGAATATTTTAAGAGCATGCTTTAGTGTGTAGTTTTTTTGCTTGTTCTTCCATTCACAAGGTCAGTATTGCCTTTATTCCTCTTGACCTTTCCATAATTGTGTGTATGTCTGTGCTACGTGTATAGTTCTTGCTTGCATTCTTTAAAGAAAATATCGAGACTGCAACATGGCAAGGCTTTTTTAGGCTTTTTTCTCTTTCTCAGTAAAAATCACAGGAAAACAGGAGTCAGCAGCTTTAAACTAGCCATTCACCACTATTTCTGTTTGTGTTCCTTTAGTAATTTGGTGATGCTTCTTAGCATTGCCTTTTTATTGCATCTTGGCCTTAGCGATGTCTTTGAATTCACCCAAATGCCTTCATGCATTCAATTTTATCTGTGGATTTGTATGTATCTGTAAAGTCTTATCCCTCTGGAAGGACTCTCTTAAGTCTCTGGGCAGAGAATTATGAATTTCCTTAAAACTGTGTTTCAGGTAGAAGCAGAAGAGGTCATCCTCGTTTATTTTGTATAATCAGTGGTATAAGTGCTAGAAGACATAATGAGGAAACAGATATTAAAGCTGAAATTTAAGGACCAACTAGGGGTACTTTAGTGAGTGGGAGAGCTTTTCACAGGCAGTAAGTATCAGAAAGGTTTGCATAAAGAGGCTGTGGGTCACAAGCAGCCACTTTTGCACATTAACCTGCATCCCTCTTGGATGTTGCAAGCTTCTATTGTGCAAGTGATGTGTGGCCATGGTGCTATATTTGGTGACCTAGTGTTCCTGTTACTGTTGGGATTGTTTCCCCTCTCATCCCATTTCCTGCCCTTCCTCTAACATCAAAATTTAAACTTTCTACAGCTTGCAACTACACTTTTATGGCTTCTTTGAACTCCAGGTGAAGTATCTTCCATGGATTCCCATATTACAGGTGGATCTAGTCCTTCCCATTGAAAATCTGGTCACCCCGTAGTTTGAACTTTTAAAATAAGCTGACATAAGAGGTCAAAAAATCGTGTTAGTCCCAGAGTAAAGATCAGGTAGTTCTTCAGCAGTGACAGTACAATTACAGAAGCCAGCAGTAAATAAAATTTAATGCAGGCTTAGCACAAAGTCAGCTTTTTCTTTGAGGAGGAAAAAAATGAGTGATGGAGAAAAGAAGTTGTAATGTTTGTGTCTATGAAGAGGACACACTTCGTGTTTGATAATTTTGATTTGGCTCTATCAAAAAATATGGAACTCCTCCCTCATCCTGCAGCCTTTGTTTTGCCTCTATGAAACCTGCTTTTAAGAGATTAGGGCTCTGTGCTTTTAGTATATTGGAATCTGCTTAGTGAGAGTGCTTTGTTTTGGAAAACAATTGAAACTATGGCAACCCTCAGGGTTGTTTTTTCCCAGCTTATTTGTCTACCTCATGTACTTCTGATTTGGTGGATGATTGACATACTGGAAACCACTGCTAGCTGCTAAGGTTATACAAACAGCAAATGTAAGTTATGTAGACATTAAATCCAGAGCACCTTAGTTGTGCTTTAGAAATCACAGAATGGTTTTGGTTGGAAAGGACCTTAAGATCATCTAGTGCCAATCTCCCTTCCATGGGCAGGGGCACCTCCCACTAAACCATGTCACTCAAGGCTCTGTGAACTTGTCCTTGAACACTGCCAGGGGTAGAGCATTCATCACTTCTTTGGGCAACCTGTTCCAGTGCCTCACCAGCCTCACATAAAGAACTTCTGCCTTGTATCTCACCTGAACTTCCCCTGTTTAAACCCATTCTCCCTTGTTTTATCACTGCAGTCCCTAACAAAGAATCTCTCCCCAGCATCCCTATAGGCCCCCTTCAGATACTGGAAGGCTGCTATGAGGTCTCCACGCAGCCTTCTCTTCT
>JBCJKH010041424.1:11100-25209 GCA_039877255.1 Loriculus beryllinus | reverse complement strand
ACCTACTGTGACAGTGCAACACATGTACTGTGACTGATGCTCCAGTATGACTACATGGGGAAATGCATCAGCAGAGAGTGCACCTTTACTGTGCTCTGTTTGCAGTGGGATCAGAGAGGGACACAATGTCCATATGAGGACAGAAAATAGCTGGGTCCCTGCACCCTATCTCCATGCATGGGTGATACATGTAAGCATCCTGCCTTGGACATATTTATACCGACATCTGACTGCAGACGTCACATCCACGTGGCGTGTTGGGCTAAGGAGAGACAGCATGTGTATGGCTGTAAGGCATTACATCTCCCTGCATCCTGGTCTGCAGAGCTCTCTAATGTCACGTGTGAGTCAGCACGAAACCGAAGCATTTGGTTGGGATGTCCCTGTCTATGTGTGTGGGTTACCCTGCTGTGTGTGCTCTGCAAGGCACGCTCTGCAGTGTCTGTGTCCCGTGTGCCTGTTTGCTGCCTGAGGTCCCGCCGGCTCCGTGCCCACAGCAATGGCACAGTGCCACGACGCAGCCAGCCCTCTAATGTGAGACCTGCTCCTCTCACTACACAGGCAGTTTAAAGGAGGTCATCCTTGTCCCACTACAGCCAGTGACTAAGGCAGCCTGGCATTTACCCAGGGTTTATTTGGACGCTCTAGAGCCAGCTGCACACAGTTTTTGGTTGTTTGGGTTTTGTCTGACTTCGTGCCCTTTTGGTGATTCCTCATAACCCCAGCTCAGAGAAGGGACAAATCCTCTCTGCTTTCAGGGGAAGGAGGATTGTGCAGCATCCGCCGCATGCAGGCAGACCATAAAAAGAAAGAGAAAGCCTCTTGCATTATCTGTCCTGGAAATGGTATTTTGTTCTGTGTACAATTCCCTTTGACTCTTTAGGCAAAGATTTATTCTCTCTTTTCTCATGACAGCAGAGTTTGCAGCCTTCCGGTAAGGTTGGACCAGCCCAAATTAACTGTGCATCCTCAGTGTCTGATTAGCTCTATTTGCTGTGTTTTTATTGACCTATGCAAGCGAAAAACTAGGTCAAGCCAGGCTGATGAGGCTAGATCTGGCTCTGTAATATAAATCAGTGCAAACGAGGCCATCCATTCGCTGAGCCATCAAATCACGCTCAGGGGTGGGTGGCCTCCAAAGTATCCAGGGGACATAATTAGGAACTTTCCCAAGCTGTCAATCAGAAGTGGAGCGTGGTTTGCAGGTAGAGGGTGGATGGATTATTTTAGAAGCTATTCTTTGTTTCTCTGGTGAGGGGCATTTTATCAGCAAGCGGATGAAGCGCAGTCACTGGAATGGCTGCAAATAGAAATGGCCCTTGCCCATCTGTGACTCCTGTGCAAAGGCTCTCCGCGGAGAAGGGGTGGAGGCAGTTGAAAGAAGGCTGCAGGGCTGAGATGAGGTTTTGTTCTACAGAAGGGAGAACAGAATCTTTCACCCAGCTTCCTTGCTAGCAGACCTTATTGATGGCTTTTGCCATGCACAGCCAAGGGCAATAACAGCCAGCCTCTACTATAGAGAAGCCTTTGAGACCCTTCTAATGTTGCCTCTCCTGGTTTGGTTGGATCAGAGCGGGAATCAGCCTGTGACCCAATCTGCTGCTGCTGATTTAGGCACCCTGCTCTGGGGAGAAAGGAGGTGGTGAAGTCTGTGACAGGCTGAGTCCAGATGCATTAAAAGAATCCTTCCATCACCCTGGAAAAGCTCTTTGTGGGGAGACTTGTGTGTCTGGTGCTGGAAGCTTCCAGGACAGGAAACAAGGAGCAGCCTCAGCTGGTCTCATCTTCAGTGTGTGATGTGCTGGGAGCACAATGTCACACAGCATTAGCATCACTTTCAGTGGGCAGTCGTGCTGTGGCAGCTCAGGGGCTCACAAAGCCACCCTGCAAGGGGGTCAAAGGATGCAAAGCAGAGGGGCCAGACCCCAAGTAGTTTGTGCAGGGCTCAAAGAGGGGGTAATGGGAAGGGGGTGCAGGAAGCTCGTTGCAGAGGGCATAGCAGGCTTTGCCTGCTCATCATGATTACCCGCGGGGCTGCCGGCTTGCTGGATTGGCCTCTGCTTTGCAGAGCAGCAGCGTGTGCAGGGGGGAAGCTGAGGTCAGTGTCACGTTGTGCTGCCAAGAGCCACACATGTGATGACCAGCTGGAAGAAGGTCACCTGGATGTGAAATCCATTTGGGATCTGCTGTTGAAGAAGCAGATCCGTGCAGGGTGAATTCAGCCGAGCAGTATGTTTTCAGTGCACAAGGGGAGGCAGAGCTCTCATGCATGTTCTATTGCATAGATGTCAGGCCACAAATGCCTCATTCTTCACCCCTGAGAATATCTGCAGTTCCTTCTCAGTGGGATCTGAAGAGATTTTATGTGTTGCAATACATAAGGCAGAAGCAGTTTCAGTGGGAGTGCCAGGATGCAGAGGGTTACCTGTTATGAAGAGGAACAAGCCACTATCTTTTGTCCTGCTATGCACCCGGCTCTGTACAGCAGGTGTCAAATGTGCAGTAAATGCTGTTCCTTTGGGGAAAATCTGGTCATTAAAACAAGAGGAATATCAGCTTTTACAGAGAGAGGCAAGAGATGATGAAACCCGGCTGTTAAAACTGGAGTTATCAGGTATCTTCCACTGAACCCAAATATCCATTCAGCTAAGTCAGCTTCCAGGGAGATGCTTCTCATTTCCTTCTGCAAGATGCTGTCTTTGCTGAGTGGCTGGTGGGAATGCCAGAGGGTAGGAGCTGGCACGGGCATCTCTGCCTGTGCAGCGATCAGACCTGCCTCTCCTGTCTGAGCTCAGCAGCAACCTGATGTGAGCGATGGCCCCGGCTTCCCGGATGCATTTACATTCCCTTTGCATGCTCTTGTTGCCTTCCCGTCTTTATGGTTGTGATTTACTGACGTCACAGGCGCAGCATCACGGAATTGAGTTTACGGGAGGCTGGATTTATGATTAGAGAGATGAACCCTCCACCACTCCGTGCTGCCCCCCTCCTTTTGCAGCACCTCGCTCTGCTCTGCAGTGAAGTGGCAAAGGGGGAAGAGAGGCCGTGGAAGACCCTGGTTTATGGAGGATAAACTGCAGCCACCCTTGTTTGCTGGGCTCCTGGGTTTTGCACGTGTGTCTGGGAGGAGGAGTGGGTTGCAGCCCATGAGGCAGGGCTCTTCACTGCTTTGTTTCATATTAACCGTCCTCTTCGCAATGATGCATTCCTACTTTTGGGTGGTTTCCAAAGCGTTCCCAGCAGGCATTTCTCAGCCTTGCCACCTCCTTGTCCCTCCCCTCCAGATTTTTCCCTCTCTCCCACTGAACTTCTGGATAAACTGCAAGGTCGGGAAGCCAAGCAAAGAAGGAAGGGGAGAGAAAATTTACAGGTTGTAAGCCAAACTCAATGGGACGCAGCTCTGTGCATGGCTCAGTTTGTGTCTGTGTGCGTTGGAATAACTCCACTCTCAGGAGCTAATTTAGGATGTCCTCTGCTCTCCGCCTGGAGAGGAAACAGCTTCCATACAGAAGGCACTTGTCTGTGACAGATCTCTTGTAAACAGCATAATAGCTTGATGTCAGACATGCTGAAGACATCTTTATCAGGTGCTTTGCCAAAGCCTCCAGGGGGAAGCTGTAGGACAGACCTTGGTCAACAGAGATTTTTCAGGCACAGGCTGGCTGAGATTCAGAGCCAGGCTGCATGGAGCCCTCACTAACCCAAAGGCTTGGGTAGACCACCAGCTATTAATAAAAAAGGAGGTCTGTGTTATACCATGCTGCATCACAGAGCCAGCTGTCTCGCAGCAGAGGAGCTTTGCTGAGATATTCTAGGCAGAGGCAGTAAAGAAAAGATTCTATCCAAAATGGAGTGAGTTAGAAGAGCAGATTGGGTAGAGGATTTCCTGCTCTGTGGGAAGGTCAAAGCCTGCTTTTCCAAAAGGAAAATCCTGGTGGTTTTCATCACTCATCAAGACCCGTTTTTTGTCTGTGTTTAATCACAATGATTTATGTAGGCCTTCTTATATTTTGCTTTTCCCTGCTCCTGTACCTGTATTGAGTACCTCCCCAATGAAATATCCCTTCATACCAAAATCCCCAAAATCTTGGCTTAAAAACCATTGCTGTGCTGCTTTTTCTCTAGGGTGTTTAGTAAGGGAGGGGAATCAGTCTTGCTTTTACATGAACAATTGAGGAGTTTGTAGGAAGCTGAAAGCAGAACGATTTTAATGGGCGTCAGTATTTGTCTGGTGATGTGCTTGTTTCTTCCCAGCTTCTGAAACCCAGCACCCCTGTGCCTGCTGCCAGTCCATCCATTCATTCATCCACCTATCCATTTCCTTCTCTCCCCGCATGCCAGAATACCCCTTGGCTATGCTGAAACATACTGAACTGCAAAGGTTGCGCTTGAGGTGGAGAAATTGCAGAAGCCGAAGGAGCCTTCACAGCAAACAGTCTATTTATTGATATTTTATTATGCTGTTTAGCAGGACCATGGTGCCTGTAATAAAGCATTAAGGAAGTGTAGCAGCACTTTCCCATTGATCCCATTCAGTGCTGCGGTATTAGTGTGACGGCCAGCGACAAAGAAAAGAAATCGTTTTATTTCCCTCCCCTGTGCTGAATTGCTGATGGCAAAATGCCCTGTAAGCCTGAAGATTAGTTAGTTGTACTGTGATGCCCAGCTGAATGATCACAAACCACATGCAAAAAGGGAAAGGCAAACTCCTTTTGTTTGCTCTGTGGAACTGCACAGTGAGGATCTGCAGAAATCCGTGATGACTCAGGAGGGCTCACATCTATCAAACCTGGTATTTCACGACCGAAGATGGAAGTGGTCTGAGCTGGTCCTGAAGGGCAGGCAGGGAAAGGGATGAGCTGAAAGATTCCCTGTGGAACAGAAGTATTGAAGGTTTTCTGGTTGCAGCATCTAGTCTGAACTAGCAGCATAAGGAACAAGCCACATAAGCTCACAGATCTGCCTTGTACATCTCTCTCTGTCCCTTATGATGACTCCACAGCCATGTATGACACCAGTGAAGAGGGAGAGATATGAGCCTATCCATAACAGATCACAGTGAATGTGCTACACGTATACTTAACAGGAAACCTTCAAGTGTTTATACCATAAATACAAGACAAGTGAGAACAGTAGCAAACTGGTGAAGCAGTCTTTCAGTGTGACAGTGGCAGAATGGACACAAACTCTGCTTGGTCACTGTATGGCAAGCTGGAGACTCAATCACTGCTCACCGAGCAACAGAAGACCCCTTGCTTCTTGCTCCCTGGTCTTTCCAGGGTGTTTAGTGGTGAGGCCATGGCCAGGCTGGGCAGGCTCCTGCCTTTGATGGCACAGAGGCTCCCATACCCCAGAGCCTGCCCTGTGCCCCAGAGCCCTGCAGGCAGAGCAGCAGTACCATCAGTGCAAGGGGCTGGAACCTCTCCTCTGGGATGGAGGGATGTGCTCCTGCTTTCTCCTTTATTCCTCCAGAGAGCCCACAAGCACCGCTCCTGAGTGAATCCCATCTCCTGCGCATCTCCATCTGCTCAGCCCTTGCCCCGGAGGGGGAGGCTCAGCATCAGCCTGCTCCAGATTAACATGTGCAAACAATGCATTAGCCAAATGGCCTTTCCAGAGGGAGGAGGTGCCTGGGTGTTTGAGGAGGGATTTAGCTCTGTTATTACCTGGACAGCTGGTGTTCAGGCCCAGCGTGGCTAAATATTTACAGTCGAGCAGAGTGGTTGGGGGATACTGCACAAGGAGTGTCCTCTCCTCAGCCAGCCTCACACTGCTGCCCTTGCACACTGCTGCTGCTCATCCTGAGGTCTGCTTTCTAGCCCTCTCCTCTACCAAGTCCCTACTTGGGCTCTTCATCTTCTGATGCTCCTTTCCAGCCACCCTATGAAGATTAAGGTAATAATAATAATAGTAGCCCCTAGGATCACTGGAAAGGGATGAATCATTAGCTCAATTAATGTTTCCAAGGGTCTGAACCTCTCATTTTGTGTGTGGTGTTGTTCGCATCCACATGAACGTGCTTCCTCCTACCTTAGCAATCTCCATACTCCCCCACTGTGACTGTGGGGACAATTAGCAGCTGTAATCTTCTGAACATTGTGTAGGGAAGGAAAGAATCCAGTAATACCTGGCTGGGATTTTCTGTGGATTAATTAGCTACTGTTTGCACAGCTCTTTTGAAGCTTCGAACCTATTCAAGTGCTAAGTATTATCATTAAATAGTGATCCATTAGTTCTGATCATTGGCCACAGCTTCTCTGGTGTCATTTTCTACAGCATCATGTATTTGTCTTTGCTGTTCCAAATACATTTATTAAGGAGATGGGGCAGCAAAAGGGTCCATCTGCAGGTTTGGTTTAAATGTGGTTTTGGTAATCATACGATGGCTGGGTTATAACTGTGCTTAGCAGTAACAAGTGTACTAAAACCTGTCCTTTCCTGGTTCTGGGTCACTTGCTGAGTACCAGGTGAGGTAAACACATGCAGGCTGTGTCCTTCACAGTGGCAATACAATGCCTTTAACCCCCTTTCTAGTTTGGCAGCTGTAATTTTAACTGGCAGCACAATTGTGAAAGAGCTGTGTTAGCTCAGAGGTCAGTGGAAGCTCTGATGCATCCAACCTGACATCTGGGACGTGTTCAGCCGGTTGCCATGTTTCAGCTGGACTGTGAAGCCATGGGGATTTGAATACTGCTCTAAATCACTTTGTGCCTGTAGAGCTATGGCTGTTGTTGGTGCATCTATGCGATCGGGACCTATCCTGCTGCAGGAACATTGCGTCTGTGTCATCGTACCCTTTCTGTGCCCTGTCGTAAGAGACACCTAACCTCCAGCTGAGCTCCAACGAGCTGGTTTAGTGCTAGCAGTCTTCTTCCAGCTTGCATCCCTCTAGGGCCTGTTGGCCTGCCTGTTTCCAGCACTGCTGCCTTCGTGTGTGCTGGTGCCAGGGTCTCCGAGCAGGGACTGGCAGCTGTGTGATGCTGCCGCTCGCCTGAGCATCACCTCAAACAACCCTTCTTTCAAGGAGCACTGTGACAAGTGGCACATGGCAGCTTTTGGCCTCCCAGGCGTGTGACCCATGTGCCATGCAGTGCCCTGGACTTGACAGGTCCCTCGGGCAAGCAGGAGCCTCCCTCCTCCTCACACAGGAGCATTCCTTTGCTGGGGTGAGCTGTACCATAGCAGGGACAGGTCTGTGAAGCTCCCTGCGAGCCAAGACCAGCTGTTTAAACCCTCTGAGGATGATGTGCATCTGTGAGCTTACTCCTGGTACTTACCAATGGGAAGAGATCAGAGCCCCTGGCACTGACATACATATGAGGGTGCATATTTCTATCCGGAATTGAGGTTTTATTCTTGTAAACATTGTATTTATTGTTGAAGAAAAAATACAGGCTGCCGAATTCATATTGCACAAAAAGCCATAAACCTCCTACTAAAGAGCCAGAAAAATGCTATGAGGAGAACAAAGCAGACATAGATCACTGTATTTGGCCAATCTTAAACCTAGGCACAGCATTGCAAATAAAATACACAGTGTTCCTTTCACTACAAATGTATTCTTAATCAGGAAAAAAAAATATATATGTAATTCAAGATCTAATATGCTCCGAATCGAGTTGTGACTTATGTTCAGGAATCACAAAGATACAAAATCTGGGCAATTTTTAAATCATTCAGGTCTCCAAATGCTCGTTCTTCAAGTGATATTTAAGGGAGAAACTTTGGGACCAAGCAAAGACTGGTAAATGGGATAACTAATTTGGAAAGCCTCAAATTCTGAGGCTGATCCCCAGCTTTCATATACGCCAGTGTCACACCAGTGAAGGGGGTCAATTTGCTCATTGCTTTGGAACAGATTGAAGCTGCTTCCCATACGTAAAATCTTATCTTCATGGGATGATTTAACTCTTGCTCTGCTTGATGTAAGCTAAAACTTTCAAGCATGGATGTAAGCCAAGAGTTTTATGTCTAAGGTCCTGGCTGCTGCGATATCAGTCCTTTTACCCCTTATCATTACAGGTTAGTATATGCATTGGGCAATACTTTCCCATGTGGAAATGGAAGGTGAAAGCTACATAGACACTGTGGCAGCAACTGCTTCTCAACAGAGGTATTGGCAGCATGTAGAGTAACAGAGACCTATCAGGCTTGGGGAATTTAAGCCCTATCTTAGTATATAGATAAGCATCATGACAAACCTGGACCTCTTTGCCAGAACCTCCAAATGGTGCCGCAATGCAGAACAATTTTGTACTTGAATGTGTCTGATACTGTTTCAGAGCTATTTGAGTCTAGTTTAACTTGATCTTAACTCCTTAATTATACCATTTGGATCATTTCCAAACCAGTTCTCTAAATTATCCGACTCCTGAGTCTGAAGAGAGCTGTTACCCAGTTCTTGATCTATTTTCCTCATAAGGCTTATGAGATGGGTTTTGGTGTGATACTACTTTGTCTTGATGCTGAAGAGGCCAGATTTACAAGCAAGAGAGCCTGTGCGTTTGGGTGACCGCTTCAAATCACATTTGTGTGTTGGCCTATGGTAAACTCTATGCTTACATTTTGATGGCTCTACCAGCGTGGTGGATCTAATTCAGAATGTGGCTGCTTTGGGGTTTTTGTCTAAATTGCAACCTGGGCCTTATGGTGTGGGGTGCCTTGGGGAGTCTCATTGAAGGAGGGAGGCGAAAGATGTGCCGAAAGGAGTGTTATTCCCCCTATTGTACAGCTGGGGGCTCTGAGGCACAGCAGGATTAAGTGCTCTACCCATAGTCCTGCTGTCCAGTGCTTTACTTCTTTCCATGCTGAGAGCCCTGCAGGGCGCTGAGGGTTTTCCTTGTCCCAGTCACATAAGGGGTTAGGTCTTCAGCAGGCATAAATCTGCACAGCATCAATGGGCAATGCTCCTACCCACTGCCTCTGTGGTTCTTTGGCCTTTGTTTCTTAGCACGGATAATGTTCATCTGTTAGCATGTATGGGAACTTTTCCTTCACAGGTTCATCTATGCTTCTGGTTGCAGGGTCGTTTATTAAACACACTGCTGGAAATGAGGCTGCATCTTTTCTCCTTAGTCTTGGAGACCCTGCCCACATACTTGTGGTTTCAATATAAATACAGAGTGCTGTGAAACTCTTATCTTAGGAGAAGGTAAACCTTTGCAGGATAAACACGCCTCCATCAGTAAGGGAGAATGACTTCGCTTCTGGCTCTTAATCACTGCTTATGTGAGCTTTAATCATTCCGCTCTTTGTACTAAGTGAAGCCCTTATGATACACCAGAACCTTGAAGTTTTGTTATAAAAATGTAAATGAAATGTGTTTCTAAATGAAGCTTTTCTTCTGCCTCTGCATTCTTTGTCGAGCACTGGCAGAAAGCACAACAGTGCTGATAACAGCGCAGTCACTTTGCTGGGCCATTGCAGCACTAAGGTGTACGTGTGCCTTGTTCCTCCCACTCTCCTCACTGCTTCCACTCTTCCCCTTACAAAAGAAGAAAGGAAAAGAGGAGCAAAGCTGCCCCCTGTGCATTTGCAGATATTTTGATCCAATTGGGAGACAAAATGTTCTTCTGATTAAGCTCTAAAAATAAAGATGGGGCTTGTAGGGAAAATATTGCGCTACTGGTTGCTTCTCTAGAAAGTTAAGCCTGACTCCCTGGGGAAGCAAGGTGTATGCAACCCGCTGGCTGTCTGCCTGTGTGTCTGGTACACTCCACTAATAACTTCTGTTGTCATTGGCCCCTTTGGCTGTCACAGAAAGAGAGATGCCTCCGAGGTGTGAAGTTCCCATAAGCTTCCTAAAATCCTGCCTGTCCTGTTTTGATCCAGTATCCGAGACTTAGCAAAATAAATCAGCACCTCAAGCTCAGTTCTTCATAAGACTGGTCCTGGTGATGTGCAGCTATCAACCGTGTGGCCACAGTCCTCAGAGCAGCACTTCCCAAGGGTTTTGGCCAGGATCTGAGCAGAGAAGGGAACAGTTCTGGTGGATCTCAGCTACCCAGGTGGAAGGTGGAGCAGAAATGTCTAGTGCTTAATTTCAAGCTGTTTCCTCAAATTCCACTTTCATGCCACTCTTAGCAACTTCCGGAGAAGCAGAGCCAGCCAAGTCTGGCAGACGCCTAGGGAAAAGACAGCTCTCTCATGCCCTAAACACTTGTTCTGGGCATGTGGGTGGAATTTTTGTTTCCAGTATTTTTCCACACACACGGGTTTGCCGGTGATGTGGTGAAACCTCGCAGAAACCCCTGCTTCTCCAGGGATTGCTGCGAACCCCTCACTCGGGACATCAGTCCCATTCACAAGGGTCACACAACTGGGATGTGGCCAGCGGGGTCCAAGTCTCCTATTGTTTCCTATTGGAATGCAGTGTTAGAAGCAAGCGGATGAAGATGTCCTTCTCTTTGCACTCACCACATTTTTCTTCTTTTCGTTTACAGCATCTGGAGGGTGCCTTTGCTTGTGTGCTCTATGGACCTCCTAGGCCATAGACACTCACCTGCAAGGCACCCCAGTGCTCAAGTGCTCACCTACACTCTCACACAGCGGTGATGCGAGACAGTCTGTTCCTTTTCGTGGTACCTTTTCCAATATCCCTCTCTCAACGCAAGCTTTCACAGAGCCAAGAGTGATTGCAGTTGTTGCGGGAACCCAGAGGCAAGGGGAAGAGCAATGCCAATTTCTTCTCGCCGTTTTTCCCTTGCTATAGCACTTTTGCAAGGAGCTAATGTGATTTTGAGCAGCCACTTGGCTCTGTGAATGGCTGGAGCCCAGAGCAAGGTCCAGCCTTTTTGTAATGCACAAGGCATCCCTCTCCTATCACTGAGAGCAGGCTGCCTCACCTATCCACAAGGCAGTTTGGGAGACTAATTGCGTACATAAAAGTGCTGACGGGGGCAAACCTCTGTCCCTTCACTTCTAATTGGTATTGACATGGTACTACCCAGGCCTGGGGTGCTCCACAACCAAACATAGGTAGGTTATAGGGTTTCAGTCTGGGAGGTCTGCTTAGTAAAGACTTTCTTGAGTGTAAGGGGGGATAACACTTCTCATAGACGTGCATACAGATTTTTGTTATATGTTGTATTTGTTCTTTGCTACAGTCAAACTTGGCAGCATTTTTTAGTCCAGCTCTATCTCTATCTATGTGCCAGTCTTGTTCCTAATCAGTTTGAACTATTGGCTGATTTCAGCAGATCCCTGGCGAAGTTCTGATGGGTTTTTCTAGCTGGGAGAATGAGCCCGAAATTACTTCCCCAGCTAAAGGAAGAGCTGTGGTGTAAGCATAGCAGCAGCAATAGGCACCAGAGAATCCACATAGGCCAGGGACATGCTGATTGCTCAGCTCTGAGAAAAACTCCGGTCAGAACCTGCCACACATGTGTTACAGGGGATCTGTGTGGCCCTGAGCCTCAGAAAACAACCAAAGGCTGATCCAATCTGTTATCTAAGTCAGACATCAAGCTTTAGAGTGGGTTGTGATTTTAGTTTGGATCCGGTGTAGATCTGTTGATGCGAATGCCCACAGATAATAAACTCCAGGCTGGAAAGTCTCTAGATGTTAATTGGTAGACTGTAGGAATTTGATAGCACAGCACCCTTTCTCTGAGAGAGTGTTTTACAGGGTATTAGATTTATGCCATTGACAACTTCATAGATGAAACAGTCACTGTGTTCTAAACCGGTGATGTACCGGGGAATGGGGAATGGACTGGTTTAATGGTTTCTGAATTTGATTGCTTAGAGGGCAGTTTACTTCCAGATTGGGGAGATTGGGTTCTAAATTACACAGCTAGTGCTTTTCTGAATTGAGCAGGATATGGATTAAGCAGGTGAGGGGGTTGTCTGTTGACTGGTGGCATCCCATCTTTCAGGATGAGTGGCTGAGGTCAATTTAAGTTCATTACACTGCGAGGAGTTTATGATTTCTTTGTTATGGAGGTTCAATACGAATTGATTTTAAAATAAACTTTTTGGACCAATTTAATAAATTCACTTTATTGTTCAGGCTTTCATGTTGTTTTCCATGCGATCAGCATAAAGCATTTCCCTTGCTACCACTATTACTCTGAATGTTATTTAGACCTTGTGGCTCTTCTTTCTTTCCTTCTCTCCAAAGCTTGATCAAAGATGGGTTTCAGCTGGAGCTCATTTAAAGCTTGGGTCTAGATGCCAGTTTTGCAGATGGAATTCAGCCAGTACCACACAGTGAGAGACGCTTTCTGTTCAAGCCACTATTTTCCCGGGTATTTTTGCTGGAATTAAGGAATTTCAAGTCTTTTCGATAAATATTTACAGATAGAAATTTTCAAACACACAGTTGTCATTTGCATCCTGGTGCGATTTTGATAGTACCTGCAGCATTCCTTAGGGACAACTGAGAATTGGCTTAGCAGAGGAGTATCTTTTTCACTCATCCAAGCAAGAAACAGGAACAAGAAAATGTTATCTGCTTTGCAAACCTAAATACATTCTTAATTAGGTCCTTGTTCTGGGGAACCTATGGACTCACAGTTCCAAGGGATGAGCATTTGCATAGCTTCTTCAATGCCTAATGGTCTCGTGGTTCAGCTTTTCCTTGAGTACAGGCAGTGTTGAAACAGTTTCTCTCTCCAGACCTAAGATGTCAGAAACTCACTCTCAGACAGTGTCTTGCCTCCTGTAAACAGAGTGAAACTGGATTGGGATTTCAGGAGTCCTGTAGGATGAGCATAAAACCAGCAGAAACAGCATGATTATTTCATAGAGCATCAGGTAAAGTAATAGGCACAGTCCTAAGCCACACTTGGGAATGCAGCTAATTCAGTAATTGGGACAATAAAGTTTTCTGCTTGGGACAAACATTTTCTCCCATAGTCATCTATCAGGTTATTCAGTCTATTAAAAATCACCTATAGATGCTACCTTCCATCTGCAACCTATACCTGGCATCAGAGTAAGCTGTCGTGATTGCAAACAAACCACGTTTCAGGCACTCTTTACCCAGCTGTTTCTCATCAGGCCACGATGCCTCAATCAGCACCATCACCTGGGGGCACCGCCTTTGCAGGTGAAGTATTTATTGAGCAGCACAGCCCTCTTTGTTGTTTTTGTATTGCAGATGCAGAGTTGCTTCTTGTCCTGTGCCCTGCTTGAGCCTTTAGCTGTTTCTTTTTGTAGCTGCTCCTCACTGTGCTGTAGGTACAAGGTGATTTTCCCGTTTGCTCTACTCGCCTCCCTGAACCCTGGAACTGCATTGATGATAAGGTAGGAAAACTTTCCATTACTTCTGGTTTTTGGCTTCGTGTCCCTTCCT
The DNA here is from genome assembly GCA_039877255.1 of Loriculus beryllinus. Classification (NCBI taxonomy): domain Eukaryota; kingdom Metazoa; phylum Chordata; class Aves; order Psittaciformes; family Psittacidae; genus Loriculus; species Loriculus beryllinus. The sequence continues at coordinate 11,912 of JBCJKH010041424.1, read as the reverse complement.
CCAGCCTGGAGTGCTAGGGGAGGTTGTGGAAGAGTGCAGCAGATCTGTCGGTGAGATAAGTACGTTTTAAAGAGCAGTGATATCTGTCAATGAGACAGCAAGTGCACAGTAATTCATTTCCATCTCTGCCTCCTCATCTGCCCAGAAATGTCGACACAGCACTTTTTTCCCTCTTCTTTTTTCGTGATTTATTTATTTATTACTGTTTTCAGGACATCCAGGGGCTGTATCAAGGAGAGGACTAAGAAACATAGAGAAAGCTCTACTGTCTGTGTAGCCTAGCCCCAAATCTCTCCCTGGACTCTTCCCCTTAGTGTGCAGTGGTGGGTGAAAGGGAGCTTGCTAAGGCTGTGCCTCAGGAGGTCTTGTGGTGCTATGCAGAGTGTCAAGCTAATGTCCATCTGTTGGCTTTGCATTTCCAGACTGTTCCTCTGTTCCTCCCTTTTTGCTGCTCAGTAAGGTCAGCCGGGCTGGGAGGCACTGAGCATGGCTCGGTATCCTTTGAGGCAGAATAGAGGTGCTGCAAGCAGCAGCCAAGCTGTTCCCAAAGAAGGGCTGCATGAGGTAGGGAATAAGACAGTGGTTTTGTTAGGGTGCAAAATAGGGAAGGGGAGCTCTGTTGTTGCTGAGACAATGAAGTTTCGCTCTGAATCAGTCTACCTAACCCTGTGGCATTCCTAATGTGTTATTCAAGGTGCCCTGTCTTTTAGCTTCTGCTGGTCTGTATCTTGACTGGGCCAGAGAGGTGCATTAATACCTTGTTATGTGGCCCCCATCATGTCTGTGTGGGGCACTAGGAGAGGCCCTGGTCC
>JBCJKH010041424.1:0-11000 GCA_039877255.1 Loriculus beryllinus | reverse complement strand
GGCCCTGGTCCCCTGTGAAAATGCACATTCTGCGCTGAAGCTGGGATGGTTTTACTAAAACCAGGAACTTTATCTTGGTGTAAGACCATTTGCAGTTACATTCTACAGAAGATTAGTAAAGGGACCCCTGCTTTGGAAGTGCAAATGTAAGTTGGCAAGTAGCCCTTAGCATCTCTAGATATCTCCATTTGAGTGATTTGCCTCTGTAAGGCTTGGTGTTCCTGTCTGATTGCTCTGTAGTTGCCACAGCTTCTCCACTTGGGCTTCCTTGGGCTGCAGGTAGTCTCCAGTGTCTCTTACCCTGGGTTATGCTCATGGGAGACTGGTAAGAGCTACTTATATGCTGGCTTTACAAAGAAAGAGGGAGAGACTACAACATGTATAACTAACACAAGGAACAGTGATGAAAAGTGGCAGGCTGAATAGCTACCTTGAAGCAGCCCACTTTGCTGTTACCTACCCTTTTCTACTGGTGCTTGCTGCTGAGACTGAAGGTTCATTGTTTCACATCTTTGGTGGAGAAGATTTAAAAGGCATTTTTTTGCCAGCCCTGCTGGGGTGTGGGGTGAAATAACATCTGAATGCATCCGTGTACTGGAAGTGCACTTGGTGTTTCTGTGCTTATTTGCAAGTCTTGTCTTTAAGGACCTTTCCTTCAGTGTGTGCGCAGTCAATCATGCCCATGCTCTCTGCAATGCAAACAGCAACTATCGCCTGACAGAGGAACTTACATGAGCACTTTGTTACCTGTTCCTGTCATCTGCAATACACAGTAATAGCTGGGATGCTGATGAATATGCTGAGGAGCTGAAGTGTAAGCAGTGTAGGTCTACCCAGGTGTTCAGCTGGGATGATTACAAATGTTTGTTGCTTTAAGTTGGGAATGTGTCACTTGTAATGTCTTCTATTGTTCGCGTGTGGGATGGTAGAGAGCCAAACGATTACCTGCTGTAAGTTGGGATAGCTTCTCTGGAGTTGCATTATGCACATTTGGGCTTGAAAATCTGTTGTTTCAGTGGAGCTAGGCTGATTTATGCCAGCTGAAGATCTGTTTCTAAAACTGTTTCAAGCTTAGTATTCCTCTCTGCGCATCCCTGCGAGATAAGGATTTACTGCAGCTGTTTGAAAAATGCAAATTTGGGTTCAGAAAATATGCTTTTTTTCATAAAAACGCTTCTCCAGTGAGTGAAAACATTTCACAAGCATCTTTAAGGTTTTGATGGGAGATGGGATCCCAGGAAGCAAAGCATTTGGAGCTGTCTTTTTGAGAAGGACGTGTTTTCTCGTGGTCTCGATTATTTATGTTATCTTCATGATAAAAATGGTGATCAATGAAAATAGGCAAGTTTTTCATGTGCAGAAAAGGGGCATTTTGAGGGAGCCTCTTTTCAGTGAAAGAATTGCATTGTATCCTAGTGCTCCAGGCAGCCCTGTGATGAGCTTAAGGCTTAAAATAAGGAAATCCTGGGTTCAGTTTTCGTTTGGCAGGTTTCTTTTCTCTTCTATAGGCTCCTACAAAGCAGCCCATGCTTCCCCTCCTTGTTAAAAGGCAGACTCAATACCCAAGTAGGGTTAACTAGCTTACAATTCATTACATGTATGCATTTCTAACTGACAATGCAATTCTTGTTTCTCATTTTTCATGTCAACTGTTTCTTGGGAAAAACAATGAAATAAAGTGGAAAAAGGCAAAAAGAGGGAGTTTTACCCAAGTCATCAAATGAAATGAGAGCTGACAGGTTTTCTAATGTTACATGCCCAGAACAAAAAGGATTCCTTGCTCTGCTCCTCTGTAGTGTTTGAGAACCCTTTGTGTGTAACTGCTATTCACTGGGAACCTCAGCTCCAGGATTCCCCAGTAATTCCTTTAGAAATGTGCCCAAGATGCTCCTTGGCCTCACAAGAATTATTCAGCAGATCAAAGGCAAGCAGCAGTGAATTGTTTGGATCTCTTCCCATCTTTGTCACTGAATGTGCCCAAGTTCCCCCAGGCACAATCCTTTTTTTTTTCTCCCAAGTTTCTTTCCTTGTGTGGTAAGAATAGAAGCAACTTTGGGAATGGTAAAGATTGAAAACTTCAGGAAAAATCCCTGTTGGGGGGTGAAACTCCTCTGCTGATTCAAATAGGATGAGCATCTGCCATCACTGTGATGTTTTAATCTAATTCAAAATGTTGGTATGCTTGGATATGCTTGCAAGTGCATTTGAAGATCACAACCATCTTCACTCATGTATAGTCAGAAGCTGTAAATTCAGGGACAAAATCTTGGATTGTGGTTCCCACTTCAGCAGATGGAGACAGTTTTCCTGCTGATGGGATAACGGGGATGGTGTGAGGCTGGTGGGGATGTCACTTCAGCCATGGGGCATCGTGTTTAAGGCAAAGTTACAAAGCAAAGGCAAAATATAACAGAGCCATGGAGGTCCTGGGTTGTCTTTACTGTAGTGCCAGATCTGCTTTCATTGACAAAGCTTCCATAGATATGTAGGCTGAAATCACCCAAGCTCACTGAGTAGGGGTTGGGTCTGGATCTGTTGCAGCGATGGTTTTGGAACTGCTTGAGCAGAACAAGTGTCTGTGGGGGCTTGGTCACAAAAACTTGAACCCTTGTAAAGGGCAGATGTGTTTTTTTGCACAATGTTCTGAAAGCTGCTTTGAGCTCAATGTGATTTATCTGCAGAGGCTAGCAGGAAGAACTTGACCAGGTTGTTCCACTGTGGGCTGATGGTTGTAACTGTGATATTGTGGCAGGTCCCCTTGCATTTCTTTCTGCCTGGTCTACCCCAGCTGATTTCCAGCAGCCAGGAGTTGAGAGAGGAACAATGAATGACAAAGAAGAGTCTCTTTGGTCTTTTTTTACCCCGGATAAACTCCAGCACTTCCTTGTCCTCATGAGATAAATCCATCACTCCCAAAACAGACTTGCTGCTAGAAAACAGTTTGAAACCTCTCTTCTTCCATTTTCCCATTAGTTCCTCTTCCATCTGCTGCATGACAATATTCTCTCCAGTCCTTGCATGGTTCAATGCAGCTGGAGCATCATATTGCAAGCTAGCATTGTCTGGGTGTTCACAGCCTTGCCTATCATGGGGGAAAGGAACTGGCTTATTCTCAGATCCTTTTTTGAGGAAGGGAAGAACCGGGGAGATGTTTTGTACTGCTAATGATAGAGAGGGCTTTGCATCTTCTAGGTGGGTGAGAGAAGGCCAAAAGTGAATTTGGCTGCTTTTTGCCCTGTACTAGGTGAAGCTTCTCTTCAGGGCTTCTGGTACTGGTCTGCAGGGAGCAGGAAGAATGTGTACCAACAGTCTGCCTCCTTTTGTTCTATCTTTAACTTCTGGATTGCTGCTTTTTGCCTCTCCTGGATTATCAGAGATTGGGGCAGAATGGTAGAACCCAAGTATTTACAACCATGAGTTAAGAGTCCCAGTAGCCCATTCCCGTGTCACTGAGCCGCAAACACAGCTGTGACTCACTGTGCTACTGAGCATCTTGCTTTGGCAGGGGAATGGACCAACCAGTGTAAGCAGCCTTTTCTCCATCTGGCTTTTGACACAAAACGTGTTTCCCAGTTGGAGTCAAGCTGCGGGGTTGGATCTGCTCACACAGCCTGCCCAGTTCATGGCCCTTTGAAGCTGACACCTGCAGGACCCATGCAATTGAGTCCTCTTGCCACTCAAAGCTTGACTGAAGGCCAGGGAAATCAGTAGTATTCCTTATCCCAGGAAATGCTGGGTCAGGTCCTGTGCCTTGCTATTTCCTCAAGTCTTTCTGTGGTTAGATATAATCCCTGTCAGGGGTTATAGCTAAAGCTGACAGCTGCAGCTTTCCATATTAGCTGAAAAAATATGCAGAAATAAACTACTCGTGCATCTTCATAGACTAGCATGACTTTTCTGTCATGTTTTCTGTGTTTTCTTCTAGCACTTAATGTTTGCAAGTCACTTTGCTTTAAGCCATGTCTGCTACAGGCCCAGAACATGCAACAGCTACATCTTTCACTCTCTCCCCCTCTATCTCTCCTCAATTTCAGTGTTTAATTTGCTCCAGATTCTGCTTGAGCAATTTTTGGAGAGTACAGTTTATATTTGTGTATGCAAATAAGCTGAGCAAATATGCTAAGGAGCTCCAAAGATAGATCGGGAGGCTTAAGTACATGCTAGCCCAGAGCAGAATCATCCCAGGACATTCTGGTCTCAGTTAACCCTTGTGCCCTCTTCAGTTTAGAGTCTGGCAAGTACTGAGAGATACCCTCCCACTTCTTGTGTCGCTGTAAACACATGAGCATCACTGGCATCAGTGGTACTGTTCTGCACCATGAGCTGGGCAACAGGGCGCAGCGCTTTGCCCATGGTTGCACATACTTATGTATACAAATATTACTTGTCTTTCATGTCCTTTGTGGTGTTAAACAAGCAGTTCCAGGAGCTGCAGAAGTAACGCAGCCAGCTTTCCTTCAGACCTGTGATTTATGTTGGAGTCTCTGGTGTCTCGTAAAATGTGCGCTTCTGAAGCTTTGTGCATGGTTGGAGAGTTCATAAAAACACTCTTCCCTGTGGATGCTCTCATAGCTAATAACATAACTGAGTGTAATCATTGCCTTTTCTTTAGGAGCAGGGCAAGAATTTGACCTTTTTCCTCATTCCTGCCAGTGGTCACAAAGCTAACAAAAACCCCCCCAAACCATAATTCCCTTAAACTGGTGGATCTGTCAAAATAGTTTAAATTGATTCAAACATCTTGTGATGAACACCAGCTTTGCTAATGTGCTTTCCCTTGCTAAAAGGATCCCTGCGGCATCTGCACTGCAGCATACTGCTGTCCTGATAGAGCATCCCAGCACCTGCATACTGGAATGGCCAAACCTTCTCCCCATCAGAGGGAAAGCTCTCCACTAGAGGCTAACACCTTCCCAAATGCCAGATCCACTGGACTGATTTCTTGTGTTAGCAAAGACTTTGATTCTTAATGCTAGGTGGTTTAAATCTTCAGCTGCTCCCTAAGCTTCCCAAACTGTTCTCTGAAATACTGCCATGTAGCCAGATCTATGGAGCAAGAGGTGTTACCCATTTTCTCTTCCCTCTTCTATTCTGCTGTCGCAGCCTGACTCGCAATTCAGACTGCCTGTGAGAGCCAGAACATTTTCCTCCCGCTTTGGATTGTTTTCTTGCCTATTTGCAAAAGGGGGACTCTGCAGCAAACCTCCCTAAATGGAGTCAGATGGTATCTCAGGGTGGTGTAGTGGGTTTGCAAATGCATTGCTCTGCTTGCAGCCAAAAGCAATCTCACTGTGAGGCCTTGCTAGACAGTGTTATCTAAATCCTTCCCCCTCAGGTCTGCAGAACTGCAGTATAGTATGAAGGGCTGGAGAGGAAGTCCTGGTTTGCAGGGCACTGCTTCCCATTGCCAAAACAAGCATGTTAGTTGAGATGTTTTTTCCTTACACCACTGCATTGAGAAGGCAGAACCTACAATCTGGTGCACCTACAATCAGGTGCATCTGATCCGTACATCTGTATTGTCTTGGTCAATGAAAAGAAAGAGGAACAGATGAGGTAAGTCCTTCTACCTGATATTAGGAGTCCACTTTGGGACCTAGGTGGGACCCATTGCTCTTTAGAATGCCTATTTCTCTTGGGGAACTGAAGCTCAGATGGAGACCTTCTCCTAGTCAGTGTCTACACTGAGACAAATAGATCCCTCTTTCTGCAGCCTGTTCAACCACACTAGATCCCCAGCATGGTGAGGTGACTTCAACAGTGAGCAGGCACCATCAAAATGCAACTTACCTGGAGTAGGTGGAGCTGGGAATTAACTGCAGAAGGTGGAATGCTCCAGGGAAGATTTGGGCTGGGAAGAGGAGTTTTAGCACTTAAATAAAGGCGGCTTAAAACTACCCCATTAGGTAGATGCTTATAACTGCATCTGCTGAGGGGGAATATGGTCTCCGAATTAAGCCCTCAAATGGGACAGACTGGAGGCAGGTACGTTGCTGGAATGTGAGCGCTGGGACTTCCAAGTGTGTTATCTCTGAGCAGAACATGGATCCTTATGCAGTGACTCTGCAGAATAACTGAATGAGGTGAGGAAGCACTTAATGACACGGGAAAAGAGACTGTGCCAGGAGAGTCTCACAGCCATTTAAGTGATACAGCTAGAAAGATACAATCTGATAAACTGCTGAGGCATGGGGATGAGCTCTCTCCATCATGTGGACACAGAGTGGACTGGTTTTGGGACAAAGGAGCTGCTGTTTGTGTCCCATCGTATTCCTTTAGATTATCTGAGCAGTGATGAGAAATCAGCACAGCTCAGGCAGTGCTGGGAGAGGCTGTGGATGGGAGGCAGCAATGAGGTCAGCTTTTATCAGGTGCCTGCACTTGTGGTGAGTGGGAAACCAGCTCTGCTTTTGAGTTGTGCTATAGAATAAGTCAGTGCAGAGGACCTGATTTCGCTTATGTTCCAGCTCCATAGCCTTGACTCCAGCAAGAATGGGACAGGACAACTTCCTTGGCCCATGCCAGCCCCTCCTGCTCCAGCCAGGCTATAGGAAAGGGCTGTTTCAGATGCTTAAAGTGAAGCTGCTTGTGACTGCAGAGCCTGCTGCCTTGTCCCCTCTGTGTGCCCTGGTTTCTGCTGGCAATACTGACAAGCAAGTGCCTGCTGGAAGGGCTGGCACCTTCCATGCGCTCTGGGATGTGTTCCCAGATTTGGGCATAGCAAGGATTTCTTGCATGTCTCAACATTAGAAAGCAAAAGCCAGACGCAGGGAAATATTGAAGTGTGTCTTGCCCAGCACAGCTTTTGTGTGTTTATTTGTCAACACTTAGTTTTGTTTCCCGACACAAAGTGGAGACATTTGGTCAGTGTTTTGGCTAGTGCTGTTAGTCAGCTGCTGTGTCACTTGCAACGATGCTCATGGCTTTTCTAGTCCTTTAGATCTGCAGGCACTGACTCCTAATGAAGTTGTAACATGCTTGTTGCAGCCTCTAATCTATTGGGGGGTTATAGGATTCTACTGACAGGAGCTGTTTTGCTAGCTGAAGCAGCAATGGGCTGGCCTTTGGTAGTGGCAATGTTATTAAACCCTTCTGCAGAGCTGCTAAATTCCTGATCATTTAGCTTAGTAAATGAGCTGATAGTGCACTGAGTTGAAGAGAAGCAAAAATAATTTGGCTAAGCTTATGTTCAATGGTCCAAGTCGTAGTTTTGAGTCTTAGTAATTTTTAATGCAATTACACTCAGTATTATGGTATGATAAATCAATGTTCAAAGAGATCAGGGAAGACTTGGATATGTTTCCTCTGTTCTTTTCTTTTCTGGCCACTGTATAAAACAGGATGGTGGATTAGAGGGAACATGGGTCACAGCCTGGAGAGCCTGCAATTAAGACATTGAATTCACTCTTTCTCACCTATTGGATTCATAAACATAACTGCCTTGTTTTGTCTTTACTAGAATAAATCAAGCCTACTTTGCTGTGACTTGCCACCGTTGCTACTATGCTTATTTCAACTCCTTTATTTCCAACATTGTAAGAGAGGTCAGAGTGCTTCCTCGCTGTATTAAGCAATACCTTTCAGTAACCAGAACACAGTCAGCATTTGAACTTTGTTGCCCAGGTGCTTTGCTGGCTTTAGTTTGGGTCAGATTTTCTGCTGCTGTTATGTCATTCTTTTCACCTTTGTGATGTGTCGGTAACAAGGCAAAAAGGCTGGTTTGCAAAGATGAAGGGCTGATCCTGTGGGTGAAATCAAATGCCTGCTGCCTTTGCTATACACACTACAGTGTTTGTAGCACGAGAGGCTTGTCCCATGTATTGAGTTGTGCCATCTCTTCTGTTTCCACTTTTAACACAGGCATATTTTGACCCTTAGCAAACACTGACTTCCCTGTGCTTCAGTTTCTCCATCCTGGAATGGGATGTGTGGATCCCTCTACACCTCTCAGAGTAGAGGGTTCAGCCTCATTCACTGAAGTTCACAGCATGCTTTGAGAGCCTGGGTAGCAATTTACGTTATATTATTATTAAATTTATATTATATATAATAGCAATTGACATTCTATTATTGACATTATAATACAAACTGTATAATGTTATATTTGCTTCTCTGAAAGAAGGATATTGAGCCAACAGCCAACTACAACAACACTGGATTTCCACAAGGGCTTTGCCTTGACACAGCTGTCAAATTGAGTGCTCTGTTAAATTGAAAGGATTTCTATTTGCAAAGCCCTATATCTGTTCTTTAACTATTTTGCTTCAATGGAATCAAGGTCTCTAATGAGTCTCTATGCATCAGTATGGAGACCATTGCAAAAATTCAGCCAAAATAGTGTTTGTCGCTATAGGTAAGGTACATGGGTTTTCCAATGAAACCCCTTACCTTTCTTCTTGGAAGTAGCAAACTTATCCCAGAAGAAGCTCCCTGTCACATTTTGTCTAGCAGACAAACCAATGGCATGGAGACTTTTAGCTCAACTGATCAGCATGTCACAAAGTCATAACTGAAAGTCAAGGTTGTGGACAACCTACCTGCGTTAACCCATAGTGAAAGGCTGGAACTAGGTCTGGACTGAAACTGCAATGGGAAGTGATGATTAGAGGTGAAATCTCTTTCAGGTCCATGGTCAATGGCTTGAACACACCCAAGCAACAGAGTATGTGTTTATACATCAACAAATGCTTAAAGGATTGATTTCTTCCGGCAGGCTCTTGTAAAAGGCAGGCAGCCCATGTGAGCTGATGCTGTCAAGGGAAATTGGAAGCTCGCTGTTGTTTGACAGGTATATTATTCCAGCTGCCCTGAACTTATTTACAAAACAAGGAGTTAAGATCCCTGACATGGTGCAAGGCAGTGCTGTGGAGCTGCAAGAGGCCTGGTTTTTTAGCCCTTCAGAACTGGCTTCAATTTGCTTGACATTTGAAACGGATGAAAGAAGAGGAAGGAAAAAACATTCCCTGCTTCATAGCCTGTTCTGTTAAGGAGACAGATGTCATATTCTAGGAGTGAAAGAATTAAGGTTCATTTTTCCGGGTTGGGACTGCAATGATATCTTGCATATTCCATACCTCCATGTGCCTCTGTCAACTGTTGTGGCACTGACACTAGTACAGGTGCTCCTTCTCTTGGGCTCCCTGGTGCTAGTTTTTGGGCCAAGCAGGGCTGGAAGTGACTCCAACAAGAGCAGGGCAGCCTGTCATTGGTGTCCTGCTCTTCCCAGATTCCCTTGGCTGCACATCTGGCAAATCCTTTATTGGGAGCTTGGATTTATAGGTTTAGCCTCATCCTTATCAGGCTCAAGGGCCTCCATTTCTCTTTTCAAGGTCTTCAATTTCAGTTCCCAATCTCCTTTACTTTTAGTTCTGGTCCTTCATCCATCTGACAGGTATTGTAAATCATGCCTTGGAGAGAGCTTCTCTTCTCTGACCACCACCAAGAGGGACTAGAACCGTTAGTCTGAAGTGTCTCTGAGTGGCTGATGTGAATACCTGTATTTGTTCCTGCTTCGTGCTTGTTTTCAGACAATTGAAGCTTAAGGAATTGGTTTTGAACAGTGGCTTGGAGCCTGCCTGCTTGAGGGAACTTCACTGTACCCTTGAAGAATTATCTAATGTAGTGAGGTGCAGTTGTCTGGTTATCTAAGCATTTCTTTCTTGCATTTCTAGAGAGGAATCACTGACTTCTCTTAATGTTTGACATGACATCCTGCTTCCTAAAAACACACCTCTCCACCCTGTCTTTCAAATGCCAGAGTTCCACTAAAGCAGAGGAGGCGATAAGAAGGCCACTCAGTTGAGGCTTTCACCTACATTGAGTTGGTAAAAATCCCATCTCTGACACAGAACTTTGTGTATGACGTGTATTATTTCCTTCTATACAGAGGACAAATGCAATTATCCTTGCTTGTCTATCTGCTTAGTAACAAAACACTTGAGAGCAGCTGTGTATCTGGATATTTACTCCATCCAGTGCAACCAGGCTTCAGTTAAAAGCAGGTGATGTAAGTGCTACAACAGTATGGATACTGAGACTTTTCACTTGGTTTCTTCTCTGGCATGGGTGTATATCCCTCTCTTCCTACTCTTTTCTGAAAAGTAAAGAGCAGAGCCTTAGTACACAGAGCTTTCTTGTACCCAGAAAGCTCCCTGCAAGCTCTGTGCAGTGGAATTTTCTCCTTGGGTAAGGCTATTGAAGATGCTGCAGCAAGATTGTAAGTCATCGCTGTCTTGACATGGGGCCCTAGGGAGTTTCCTTTTGGTTCAGGATGCTTTGAACCTGGTTGTTCAGGATGCAAATAGATCTCTGCTCTGTACATGTGTGGCAGTGTCTGTGATAGCAGACATGCTCTAGCAGATGTTTACCTCTGCTTCTGCTGATTTTTCCTATTAAAAGTGTGCTTGCATGTACAGGAACCCTCCTCAGACAATGGAGAGAGACAGGGTCCTTAAGAGAATATGGGATGATGAAATGAAATGTTCACTTGTAGGCTCCTGGAGAATTGAAATTGGAATCAGCTCTGACTTTGTAGCATATTCAGCTCATGCCTCCTGCTTTCAAACTCCTTTGCAAAATTCAACAGGTGTCAGGCTATGGAAAACTGAGAAGTGCAGAGATTGTCCTGTTCCGAGAGGTGAGGCACAAATAGACCTGGGAAGGATGTCTGAAGATGAGCTCCTCTCATTTTATGGTAGCATCGTGGGTACTAAACTGTGCCTTAATGAGCTTTTCCCATGGGTTTTGAGTTTGAGGACATGCCCTTGGGACATGGAGGCAGCCTGTCCTGGGGTGAAGACATTGCCAGTAGCCTTTCATAGATGAGAAAGCAGAGCATGCAAGTGACTGGCTCAAAGGTACTCCGGAATTTTGGCTGTAGCTCATGCCAGTGGATTCACCTGCCCTTGAAGGCAAGGGGAGATAAAGAGATACCCTGTTGGCCAGCCACATGCTGAGTTGTTTCATTAAAGTGTGTGAAAAGCCTTGCTGTTTTTCAGCAG
>JBCJKH010041423.1:0-16945 GCA_039877255.1 Loriculus beryllinus | reverse complement strand
TATCTGTGATTGACAGGCAACACAAAGTCAGGTGATTTACCAAATAGTTCTCAAGCTTTACCTTTTTAAGGGAATGGCTTTTAAAGATGATATAACTATATGAATCTTTATTACTCTTTTACGGAGCAATAGATCTCAAATAAGGTTGCTTTGCACTGAGTTTCAGCATACAACTTCAGAACTGTCAATAATTCAATGTCAATATTTTGTGCTTTCAGACTGTACTTTAATGCTTACTTGGGCAGAGGTACAGATCTCTACAAAGAGGTTTCTGCAACCTGCAAAGTTTTGCTGGGCAGTCACTGGCACACTGAAACTTCTGCCTGAAACTACCGAATCAAAACGGTGTCCCTGAAGAAGAGATGGATAAACTACTGAATCAAAACGGTGTCCCCGAAGAAGAGATGGATGAGTGGTGCTGCCTCTCCTACATCCTAACCACGGCTTCAGCCATCCACACAAATCTAGAAACCCTCCTTTATCTTGTCATGTTTAAAGTGTTCAAAGACATAAAACCAAAGAAATGGTTGGTATCCCAAATGCAGCTTCCCAGTACACATGAAAATCATACAGAATATGCAACTCTATAATTGTCATTAGAGATCTAAATACCAACATTGTTGAATTTAATGTTAAAATTGCTATTGAATATTTTGAGATGAGAAATGAGCCCTTGTCAAAAAAAAAGGAAGAGTTTAAAAAAAAAAGAAGCTTAATCTCTCTACTGCCTTGGAAGGCAAAGTTTTTATAGGACTCTCCAAAGCACTGATTTAACAGCACCTTATACCATAGTAGAACTTATGTTAGTCACTGCAGCTGTACAAAGACTGCTTTGAGTCAGTTGCCAAGAATTAGCTGGAAATGAAGTATCACTTGTTAGCCCACAAGCCAAAAAAGTATTCTGATGCTGTTCACAGAAGGGCAATAATATTCTGCATGCAATTCACATTTTATTCTCTTCCTCGTCACAACAGCTGAATCGTAACGACATCTTGTTTAATTGTTCTGCACAATTTCTGAACATACAAAGTTCTTTAGCTTTTCTCTGTACGCATCACAATGCCAAGTTTTAGAAAACAAATATTTGGGTGGAGTATGTACAGATGTTGTTAAGTTTCAAGTAAAGAAAGCGTGTTTTCAACCACAATCAATTCTTAACCATCCAGTTTCATTCAGCTGTCATCTGTGGTATGCTTTGATACATTTAACAAGCTGTTTCCCTCAAAACCACAATACCTTGGAATATTACCATTTTTACACTTATCAGCATGTTTAACCTAAATCAGATTTTTTCTGGTAAGAGCAAGAACAGGCATATTTTCTTGATGTAGCACAAACTGTGAAAGCAGTGGGCTTTCAGAACTTCAGAACACTATGTTATCAAGGAAAATGTGTATGTAGGAATTGTGAAAAAAGGGCTGAATGACACATTTAATTTACAGCAGATGCTGCATAAAATTATATAATATTTTCTTAAATAGAAAAGCAAGTGAAATGTTAAATCCAATAATTTGTTTACTTGCCTCATTTAATAGCTTTGATAATCTTTTTAAGTTCATAGAACAGGCTAACATAGCAAACAACATTTTAGGCACGTAACTATAATCCAGAATGCAATGCTTAGAGTACATCAGACACTTTTCAAAACCTGTGGTTGCTGCTATCAGCTCTTTCCAAAGGCAATATTTTTTTTTTCAAAGTTTTATTATTTTTTGTTATGCACATGGAGATTAATAAGAACCCCCTGGAAAACCTGTGTAAGTTTGATAAGTGCAGTCCTTGCAGAAGGATATAATGTCAGCTGTCTTTTGAATCTGATTAACCACACTAGAAATACCATCTTGAGGAGCTGTCCTCTTCTGTTTGTAATAGTCCCTAAAAGAAAAACAAACAAAAAAACAAACAAAAAGACACAATCAAGTCTTACTATTCACTCTGCATCCCATGCTGATTGACAGAGAGAAAACAGGGAAGAGAATGGTTAGCACTTTTTCCCTTAGTAATTTGAATTTCAGCAGTTAGAATGAAATAAAAATAATCAGAGGAAAAAAAAATAGAACAGAAATATACGATAATAACATCTATTGCAGGAAAAAAAAAAAACATAGTAGAAAACTCCACCATGTAATAAAATTGAGAAAAAAAACTCACTGCTATGACAGTTAATAATAGGGAAATAAGAATGAGAACATAAAGAAAAGGATCTGAACTAAGGTAAAACCTTTTCTACTCATTCAGTTACTCATAGAATGGCACCGCAGTCAACAAGACTTCTGAGATTCATTTGCTAACAGCCAGGAAGGAAGGAAGGAAAGAAGGACAGAAGCAATCAGGGTAGTCTGTTAATAAATAAAGAGTTCAGTATTCACAGGTAATATTTTAGCTTAAAAGCTAAAATAATATATATCTATAAAAAAGTACTTCTTTAGCAGAAGTTTGTGAGTGTTTAATTTGATTTATGTGGGTTGCAGCAGACCAACCCATTGACCCTGCTAGAATTTTGATTATATGTAGGAAAACACTCCTTGATTTTAGTGTAGGATGAATCCTGAACACAGAGATACCTACTACTGGCTTTAGTGGAATCTGGATGTGTTAATTTAAACACACTCTCTAGAGAATATTCCCCAATATATCAGATTTCCAGTTTGCATATAATAGCAATTGCAAATTTGCATCTCAGGCTCAGTAAACCTGGGACACATTAAAATGGTTTCCAAACAATTTAAATAATCTGCTACTTTGCATGCTGGACTGTTATCAATATTTAAACTGGAATAAAATGAGAGATAATCAGGAATATCTAGTTTCCTCAGTCTAATCTATTTACCAATCTTTTGTATTTGCCAAACTTAAATAAATAAACACTTCACTCTACTTTTTTTTTTTCCTCTCTAACATACTCCCAAATAGTTGTGTATCTGTCTATTCAAACATAATTTATTTCAACAGATTTTAGACCATTGATTCAGAAAATGATGCCTTGGGTGAACAAACAATTAGCAGAAAAACATACAGAGGACTTGGCCCTCAAATGATCAAGTTATGCACATGCTGATGCTTGGAAAGTATGTATCCTTGCTGTGAGAAAAGTGAGAAATGTGAAAGGTGCACAACACTATGTCTCAGCAAAAATCAAAGTGTAACATTACTTATATAATTTGATTTACTTGCGTTTATCTTATTTTTGTTCAGTTGTGTTCATGTTATGATAAATATAATTCTGCTATGGCACATTTATTAAATATCAATAGTATAACATTTTTTATTAAAATTTATTAATTTATTAAAATAACATTTTACTATTAAAATATATTATTAATACTTATGTATAATTTTTTGCAGATACAATTTTTTATACTAATAAGATAGCTCATCGTCTAGAATATTCAGTTAAAATATGCAAATACTATTTCTTCTCTTCTGCTTTGACATCATCCTCTAGCAATAAGCACATTGAGCAGATTGTTTAGATAATGTTTACATGGTTGTATCTGAAGTTAGTTAATTATTGTCACACATTAATTAATTTAAGTGAATAAGAAATTAGTTTGAACTAAAAATTGAATCTTTGTATTAAAGAAAATGTTAGGCCAAAATTTTTTGGCAGTGTCAATTCTTTTCTTTCAAAAATCAAAAGGCTTTTGAAAACAACCCATTCTTAAAAAGACTATTTCTACAGCTTGCCATTTTCCAAGGGAAAGTGTTTTGTACGAGAGTTCTCCAGGCACTCTAAACATTTCTCTAGTGTTAGTCCAGCACACATGGGAAGTGTTCATTTCCATTGGCTGCATGCAAAATTGGTTTCAGGACACAGATGTTTGGAGTAAAATAAAACTACTAATTTGTATTTGAGCATTGACATCTTTTCAGATCTTCCACTATGGAAAAGTATGCTTTCTCCGATTTTCCATCTTCCTCTTCATAACAACACCAGTTTGCTTTTCATGCCAAAATTGTAGGGTCATTAAGAACCCAAGTTAAACAAATTCTGAGCTTCTCAGAAATTTTATCAAAAAACCAAATTTTCCATATAGCAGAATTCAGGATTATTCAGTAAATTATATTCTACTTTATATGTACCTGTTAAGGAATAAATTGAAAGAGAAGTTACATCATAGCACAAGTCAATTCTGTATTTTTTATAATTCATAACACTCTTGGGTATTTCACATTTTGTTCCATTTATAGCCGAAATTGTCAATTATTTAAATAAAGACACCAACTTTAGTAGTTTCTTATTCCTCAAGGTATGGGTTGCAGCTAGTTTATTTTTAAGTCTCTTGCATGGTGCAGTCCCTTAAGACCATGATTTAATATTTCTTTCCATTATTTCTTAATGCATTTGAACAGGGGGGTTTATGTCATTCCAGTTTGGCACTTGGTGCTTAAAGATATGTGTTTAGGGTGAATCCTTTAATGCACAGATGCCACTACAAATTTTGCCAGAGACTTGGTGAACTTGGGATGTCAGTTTCTGGCCAGGCAAACTCCCAGGTGGGAGGAAGGTCATCTTCATTCTGCACAGGGAAGACATCACTGGAGCACATAGTTCTGCTGGGTTGAGCAGGGCTCTGTACGGAAGTGACCTTACTACTTTCATGTGGCAAAGAGGTCAAAAAAGGTCCCAACAGGCTGGAAATGCTTTCCTCCATTCCCCTGTTTATTTAGATGTGAGAATGGCATCTTATCACATGTTGAGGGACTGGCATAGAAAACTTTCAATGGAGAAAATTTCATTTTTTCACAATATTACGACACGTCCTTCCTAATCTCTAACAGTTAATTTTCCCTTTATAAAAGCTTATGAAGCTATGCTATTGCTTTGGAATTTCTTCTAGTTGGAGCTTTCTTCATTCTTTTTCAGGAACTTCTCACATAGAAATGCAATATCACTGAGAGCTTTTATTTTAAATACAGGGTGGAACATCTGAGGTTCCAAATGAGGTCAGGAAAAAGGCTTTTTAATACAGTTCTCTGATACTGAGGTGGCATCTTCATCTGCTACCACTTCTGGAGAAGTTCACTGACTGAGTCAGTGAAGTCTAGACCATTCTAGACTTGTTTCTGTGAGGAACAACTCTGATCTTCACAATAATTTTCAGTAAATGGAATT
The DNA here is from genome assembly GCA_039877255.1 of Loriculus beryllinus. Classification (NCBI taxonomy): domain Eukaryota; kingdom Metazoa; phylum Chordata; class Aves; order Psittaciformes; family Psittacidae; genus Loriculus; species Loriculus beryllinus. Next base: position 11,829 of record JBCJKH010041423.1, on the reverse strand, counting down.
ACCATTTGACTTTTTCACAGAACCAGCAGGTTTTAGAAGATGGCCTTCTGTGTCTTACTCATAAGACCTTCTCTATCTATAAAATGGAATCATACAGACTCTACAACTCTCACAAAAGTGGAACCTTTCTGAGGGTTGCTAATTCTGAGAGTTACTGCAGCATTTATTTGCATTGATCTTGCCAGATCAAATCTCTTCAGGTCAGAGGGATAAATGTCTAGCCCTAGCAAAAAACATCGCTACTAATCAAGCTCAGTTAAGTTCTTTCATCAGTGCAAATATGATTTGCCAGGCATTTCACTGTATCCTTCATCATTACCAAACACTGGATACTTCCAAGAGCAGAAAGCAGAATGTCGGTTTATCTGGAAATCTGAAGGGGATTTTGAGCTTTTCAAGCAATAATAACGCAGATGAAAATTGTATGCTGAGGAGCTGGATTGTTCTCCATTACTTTTAGAGCAAATTTATGCCAATTTTTGAGATTCACACTTCTCTTATATGTTAAATAGGGAGGAGGTCACTGCTGTGCAAGATATTCATACATTGGAATCAGATCTGCAAAACTGTTCCCATTATTTTGTCATTAACAAATGAAGATCATTACATAGTGAATCAGTTTAGCGAAGGTTGATTGCTGGATACAGATCTCTTTCCCGCCAAGCAGAACAGGATAGGCAAGATCCACGCCTACCTGTAAAGTGTGTTTTCAAATGAGTCATCAAGATTGCTTTGGAAGCCAGTGGAAAGAGATAGGAACTTTTAAAAGATGATCCTTGCCGTTTGAAACACCAGTCTTCAGAGGCAGCAATTCATGTCCTTTCAAGACAAATATGAACCAGAGTCAAAAAACAGAAAAAAGAGAAATTATGTATCTAGCTTTCACGAAGCTCTACAAAATCATTACACACAGTTACTTCCATCTCATATACAACTTGATAGTAAAAATGATGTCATGTAAACAAATTGATTCTTACCGTATCTGCTTTATACAGACAATTGTAGAGACTTTTTACTTCTCCAAATGATACTAGGAATATTTTACCATGACATCAGGTGCACTGTCATGAGCTTCCTCTACCAGGGTACACATCAAGACTTCAATACACATTAACAAAGTGGCTGTTCTTCTGAATATAGTGTAATGCATTTCTCTTATCATTGATAGAATCTCATCCTTTGGACTTCCCATTAAAAGCTGGAAGCTTTACAGTTAGCTACAGAAAAAGTCTATTCATTCTCAAACTGGAAACCTGAACAGACTCTACCTTGTGGGTACCCATGGGAAAATGACTCAGCAGTTATAAAGAATCATTACTGAAAGTTGCAGCTGTAATTACTTCAGAATGGTATTGAGAATATAAGAAATAATCTCTTCTCCCTAGTAACATGCAACAAGACAAAAAGAAATGGCTTCATGTTGCTCCAGGGGAGGTATAGATGGATATTAGGAAATGTTTTCTCACTACAAGGGTTGTCAAGCATTGGAATAGGCTGCCTAGGGAAGTGGTGGAGTCACCATCACTAGAGGTATTTGAAAGATGTGTAAATATGGTGTTTAGGGACATGGTGAATTTAGCAGTGTTAGGTTAACAGTTGGACTCAATGATCTTAAAGGTTCTTTCCAACTTAAATGACTCTATGATTCTATAATCTTCACATTTAAGCTATGAGACAAATCATTAGAACAAATCAGAAAATTATCTATGAGATAAGCACTATAAGGCAAGCTTTTCTTCTTCTATATGTATTCCAGTGCTGTTGAAGAAGTCAATTTTCCCTTACTTGTCAACGACACAAAGAAATTCCAGACAGCAATAGGCTAATTGTAAATAAAGTCCAAATATAAACCACTGGGAAAGCTGCAATCACAAACCAATCAGACATGATTCTATTACGATCCTGCATTTAATGTTTCACTGATTTCATCACATCCTGACTAAAGATATTTCCACACATGTTTTGAGCAATGAGTAAAAAATAAACTCCACTGGAGCTCAGCAGGCAAGTGGCAGGGTTCAGGGCTGGTCGGTGTTAAAATGCAGTGCTGCATGGATGCCTCCAACCAGTGGATGGATCCTCAGAGGCTTTGTCCTCATCCCTGCTACTCTGGCCACTTCATCTGTTCATTTGTGAACCTTCTTTCCTCTGTTGCTCACTACAGTCTAACTGCTATTAACAGAAGCTTTTATATCATTTGAAAAAAAAACTTTCAGAGTTTCCAAATTACAAGAGTTTTGATGAGGGGTTATTGTTTTGGGGTTTTTTTCTTATATGGCTTATTGAATAAATTCTTACACCATTGCAAAAGGTTGTTAAATCTCTGAGATTAAGATTGACATAGCCATTGTTGCATTGTGGAACCTGAACATATCTTTGCTTTTACACACAGTTCTCTGTTGACTACATTTACAGATGAATTATAATCCCCAACCATAATTACATTCCATGTAATCATCACAGATCTAAATTCCACTTAAATGGTTCCATCCAGCTTTCCCAAACATTGACTTTGATGCATGTTCATTATTTTCCACCATGGTATTTTTGAATCATATACTATTGTAAGTGAAAAAAAAAATCTCAGAAACAATTATTTTATAAACTTGTTTCCCAGCTGAATCTCCAGCAATAAAATTTATTTCCAAAAATCTTTCTCCAGGGCATTTATAAAAGAAGAATGAGCAATTTTATCTATATATACAATTGCTTTTTTCATATTACATGGATCTTTGCCTGTTACAAGCTGTACTAAACCCAAAGATTCTCTAGGAAATATCCTGAAGCTTCAATTTACTTTAAATTGGCTATGAAATGAGCACATTCTTTTACTACTGTCCTCAGATTTAACTTGAATTGCTTAAACCTCCTTATCTTTCATGGTCTATCACTTCTAAAGGAGGACTTTAATTTCAGCAGAACTCTGGTTATTTCAGGGGAACATCTCCCTTCAGTGCCTGATTTTGTGCTTTACAATATTTGATTTTCCCAAGATCATTATGGTGTGAGAATTACACGTTTAAACATAAAGCCATAATATGTGTTTTTATGCCATACAATGTTTACAATCAAAGAGAAAAATTTATTAATTAAGATATTACTTAAACAAATAAGCAAAATTACAAGAAAAACACCGGAATGCCACAAAAGGTTGTGCAAATGCAGAAAAAAAAGAGCAGCACTCATAATGTTCTAATTCTTACCCTATTGGAGATTGGTTTGGGTTTTTTAAATCCATAAAAAAAAATATAAAATTATATGTCAATGTGAAAATAACTTCAAATTACACAGTAAATTCCTTCTGTCATATGTTTGCCCTCACATGTAGTAAAGCCTAAAATCATAAAGGCATCAGACACCTCGACTTTACTTTTAGTGAAACAAATACAAAAGGCTAACTTCATGAATAAGAAAACCCCTCACTATACACCAATTAATTACCTAGCAAAAGAGGTCTGTAAATACTCAGTGGAGTTCCCATGTGTTTCAACAACATAAATAAACAAATAAGAAATGGTGCTGTACCAAAATTTAAATGTTTGTAAGTACCCACACTTCCCAACACATGCAGAGAAAGGCAGGCAACTTTCAGGTTAATTTTTGGTTTTATGTTCTTATTAAAGCAATCAAATGCACAAACAAAAGATAATGTTGTTTCTCTACAGCACCTTCATAAAACTTGTTCTGTCACTGGAAAATATTTTAATAAACAACACAACAACAAAGAACCCCTGAACCCTCCCCAACACTTACAGCCAGCCAAATATGCATACATTTTCCAGTTTGTTATCCATGGACATTTTTTGTCATTGCATACATATCTCTAATAGAAAACAGACGGATATATTGCTAAAGGTTTTCACGTGTTAATAAACACAATTTGGGCTGCCATTACATCACTTCCCAACAATATAAACATGTTTTATTTCAAGGACCAGGGCCTGGCACTCTACTTACACTAAATACTACTTAGCTTGCAAGCGCGTTCATTCATTTAAAACAGTAAAACATAAATCAGAATTAGTAGTCAGAATCAGTAACTACATGGCACCAGCTTAAGACTGATGATGCTGTTTAAAAGGTAAACTATTCTGCCACACAGTTTTGTCTAATAGGTTGACTTCTGGACAACATCTAAATGACACTTTTCATAATACTTGGAAATCATTTCTCAGTATTTGCAGGACAGGGGTGTTGGGAAATGACCACCTGACAAGACAGAAGGATTTGTAGCCTTGAAAGGCACCTAAAACTAAGGTCACTGAGGGCTTGCCTGTGCATTACTACAGTGTCTATGACTTATTCACCCAATTTAAATAGAGAAAGGAACACAGATTATAATCATTCCCCTACCGTAGCTTTGACCCACCCATGAGGGAACAGCTAGCACAGATTTGACAGAAGGCCAGCCCAAACCAATCCACCAGAGCAGGCTCACACCCTGGCAGTCAGAATTATAATAGGAACCAGGTGAATATTTGTTTTCCCCAAGCAGTTCCGTCCACTGAAATCAGCAATTTTGTGACCACTGAAACTCTTCACAAATTCATATCTAATTTAGTAATAAGATCTGAATAAGGGTAAGAAAGTTTTTGTTGTTTGCTTCCAAGTGGTATATCGAGCCCACATACAGTTATGTTCATTTTTAAAGTATTTTCAGAAGAAAAAAAAGCCAAACAGGCAATTCTATTTGAGCAAGAGGGAAAGCTTTCTTAAGCTGGAACAGAAGTGTTGAGGGTCTCTGTTTTACAAAGTAATGGGAAAACTTTCATTCTGGATCAGTGGAAATTACGTGTTGAATGTGTTTGGTTTTATACACCTAACAGAAAAATCAGTTGCTTGCACATCTGTATACTAAGAAGTCTAGAATTCCTGCTGTCAAATTCAAAGAGCATCCTCTACACCTTTGACCTTTGCCCTTTGTTACATCACAAACAAGCCTCCACCACCCCCAAGACACCACTCAGTATCTGATCACTCCTGTAGGTGATAACTTTTGACCTATATATATAAACATTGCAAATCCTTTATGCCCAAGATGTGACACCCAATGGTGTCTGACCATAGAATAAAAAATCTCTTAGAAGCTCAGACATTGTCTGAAATAACCTTTGCTATGGCAAGGCTGGTGTTGATTTCATCTCAGAGAGCCTTCTCCTCTCCTATCAAATGGCCTGACAGAAAGCATCAAGTATCCAGCATTTGGCTGTACTTTGAAAACTTCTCAGAGCTACAAAACCTATCACTTACACTTTGTGACTTGTAATACCAGTTTTCTTTATGTAACAGGTAATGGTGGCAGCAGCAAGCACTCTTGTGCTTATTCTCAGTGACGCATCCCATTGAAGACTACCTCCTCATTAATATCTAACCACCTTAGTGACACTAAAATTTCCTTATACAAATATTTATTATGAGTTTAAAAAGCCCACAAACCTACACACCATGCTTAATACCAGTTACATTGTCTGTGCAGTGATGAATGATGGCCTTGCATTTTAACTGCTTTGGGAATTTTCTTATGTTCTCTTGAATCTACCTTTTGTCTCCCACCTTTTGTTTAGATTTCAGCTATTTAGACTTTCGTGTTCAAGCGTACCATATACTGTAGTCTCCTGGGTATTCTGATAGCAGTAATAGTGATTGTCATTACAAATCAAATGCCTGTGTGAAGCACCCCACTGTTCTAAGTGCAAGTCCTCTACAAAAATAGTCATCGACTCCTATTGTTGTATATTGTCCTTTCCACCCTGCCTCCTCTACTCATCTTTCAATGTCTTTCTGCCAGCACTGCAAAATTTCAGCAGCAATATCACTCATACATACATCTTTATCTGGGACAGGTACTGAGAGTCAATATATATATATATATTATGTAAATCCATGCCTTTGTCAAATAACTGTTCATGTTGTCTGAACTGACTGAACTCTGAGTACTATGTCAACATTTCCTATAATCTGTCTTAAAGAAAGGATTTTTTCATAGGAACAGAGTGATTTTTCAGTAGACAAGGACAATAGCTAGGAACCACCACCATCACTACAACCTTGTCCCACCCTCTCTCCTCCTCAAAGAAAAAAAAGGAAGTTTTGAGACCCACCAGCTATCTCTAGGCAGATGTCAGCTTGCCAGTGTAGAATTAATGAGACTCAAAAGGGTGTTTGCTCTATTCTGTTGCGATTTGATACTCTAATAAAAGGTGTCCTCTGTAAAAAATTTTCCCCAACTCTACCCTTAAACCACCCCAGATTCAGTAGTATTCATTCAGTTCTGGCATATTTGCTGGTGCCAAATCACAGTTAGATGTGATAAGAGTGTTTTGAAGTTAATTTGAAACTAAATAAATCAGTCATCAACATTCTTCCCGATCAAGACGAAGAAGGAATATTTGAAAGGGGCAAGAAAACATAATGCCCATTTAATGACAAACGAGACATAATGAATTCATATGTGTAATGATCTGATATTTGTAATTACCACCCTGTGATTAATTTAGACAATAAATCAATTTTCACATCACCATCATGTAGTTTAGAGATAAATTTGCACTGAAATGATCCAGGAAGTTGTGCTTTTCATCTGTGATTAAATCATCAGAAGAACTAATGCTAAACAAAAGCCTATGTTCCTCCAGGCAGAGCAAACCGTTTTGCCACACTTCTGTGGGCAGAACCAACCAGCCCCACTGCAGTGCTTAGCTTAGTATTTAGCATGGTTTCACCAAAAACCCACATACCCTAAGAAGACAACAAATGACATAAGCCTTCTGGATGATCTGCAACCAATTTCTTTCAGTTAGGTGCTTCTCTACTCTGACCTGACATATGCAGAGAAAACTGTATGTCCCCAGAGTTAATTTAATGAGACATATATCACTTCCACTTACAATGTATGTAATCAGGAAAATTTGGAGATCTGTCTAATGCCTTGTCACAAGGAATACCTAACCAATCAAGGCATAGTAGCAGTGTTATCAGCATTGATCCTTTTGCAGAAACCATTCATGAATTAAGTCAATTAAAAAGTCTGATCCTAATCTACTAGTTTTTATTTAAAATCTTCATCAATGACCTGTAAAAGATAACTAAGTTTCCAAGTCTGTAGGTGATAAGGTTCTTCTCAGTAGTCAAATGCTGTGCTGATAATGGGAAACTTCAGAAAACTGAGAAAGAGGGCACAAAGTTAGCAGAGATATCTTGTACTTATAGACAAAATAATCCTTTAAGGGAAAATAATCTAAACATGCATATTAAGCACTGAACTCACAATTATAACTGGAGAAGAGTATTGGTGCTGTCACTGTTAGTTGCCCAAAATCATCTCATGTTTGAAAAAGAAAAGGCTCAGGGACAGCATGCAGGAGGATAAGACCGAGGTTTATGTAACCATGAAAGCTGTGAATAAACTGGATATCTAGCTGTTGTTTACCAAGACCTGCCACAAAAGAACTGAGGAACAGTCAGTTCCACAGGTAGGTAGAAAACAGGTTGAAGAAATTTCTTCTTTACTCAGTCGGTAGTTCAGGACTTTTTTGCAGAGAAGGTGGAGTTATAGATTTGAATGTTAGCAAATTCAAAGACATTAGACAAAGTCATGGATAATGTTTCTGGAAATGTATATTAAAGGCACATGGCAGGAATGTACATTTCTGATATCCAATAAAACAATTCTGAGCGCTGAGGGAAATTGACAAGAATAGATGAGAAGTGTTTAGGCCTTTGCTTTCTCTCCATTGTGGTCTAAATTTACCATCACAGAGATTGAATAAGGACAGATGTACCATTCGTCTGGGCAAGTAAGGCATTTCTTGTGTTCTTAATTCTCCCATTCACAAGCAGCTGAATGGAAATACATTTCAAAAATAATTGTCAAAGCAGGCATGATGTCCTTGAAATTAGGCTTCCTGTGCCTTGTGATACAGCTGATTCTGCACTGCAATTTTGATGTTAAAACACAGGTAGCTTGCATCTTTTCTGGAACATGAGAATAGAAGGGGTCAACCACAGATTTACCTCTTTCAAAACTGTGTACTGAAAAGCATATTAAGCCCTGCCATTTCAGTGACATAAATGGAAGTACACCAAGGCTTACTTTGTGTATCCATCAAGAAAAGATTCAAGAAAAATTTTATTTAACGCAAAAATGTTAGCTACCTAGATATACGTACACACATGTGTAGTAACAAAATTATTTGATTACAGTGTTTAATATATCTTCTTTTTAGTCAGGTTTTAGGTCTTATTCATACTGCATGTTCATGTCCTCAACCAGATGACCAGGGACTAATTTTCTTCTGCTATCTGCTCACTGCTGTCTGTCTTCCTCTGAAGCTTTTCATAGTGACCAATGTCAATCTTAGAGCAACAACAGTAAGTCTGGTCCAGTCTATGACTCCACATTCCCAGAGCCAAAAGCCACAAAACTATTATAAGCCCTCCCCCCCCCCCCTTTTAGTGAAAATATCCTTTAAAAGTTAAGTGAATAATCATTTTCCTCCCACCTGTTTAATTTTAGTAACTTTTTTCCCCTTCTGATATGCCCATTGTTAGATTTTTGAATTAATCTGTGATTTATGAAGCTACATACCAGAATAATTGCAAAGGTAAAGAACTAGGCTCAGTCAGAAGACTGAAAATTAATTTTCAAGTTGTTATTTCTATGGTATAAAGAGATTGATAGACTGAAGCTAAATGTTGATTTATCCCTGCAGAGAATCCAGTGATAATAAAAATCAGTGGCTCAAACAATATTATTTTTACCATGGCAGACAAAAATTTATTACAAATCTGAACTCCATATGGGACTAAATCCAGCGGTAGAAATAATAGTAACATGTACGCCACTCAAATTACATTTTGATGAGGGTTCAGACTACAAATTGCCCAACACAGGGCAATACAGGAATGTAAAAACAAAGTCTGTAAACAGATATATTTTGAATTCATTTAACACGGCCAAGAAAATAAAATTGATTTACTGTCTGCTATAAATCCTCCAACCTTCAGGCCCCAAGGCAGTCATCAATACAAATTCCTGACTTTTAAAGCATGCATTTAAATCAGAATTGTATGTATACATGAAATGAGAGAGGTGCACAATGCTTGGAATTTTTTAGCTATACTTACATCATTTTGCAGTTCCATGCTGTTTTGCTCATGGATTATAAATTTGAGATACACTCAAATAAGGAAATAGAAAAATCTAAATAGGCATTCAGATCATTAGATAGTGTGCCCTCACAAATTTTTTTTTAAGTAAAAAGCATCAATGATTTTTCTTACTGGATATCGCTAAAATATTTTTTTTTTTTAATCATAATCTTATCACAAGAAAAGAAAGAAGAGTGAAAAAAAATCAGATGATAGTATTGTAATCTAACGCCTTCATTAGCAGTAATGATTTACACTTGAAACTTAGATGGGAATAACTAATACTAAAAGCAATTGAAAAAATCTGAATAGGTAACAGCCTTTACTTTATTTGACTTCGTTGCATCTATATATATCATATATTTAGTCAGAAATATGGCCTCAAGCCATATTTCTACCAATCTTTTTTCCCTCTGAGAAAATCTGTTAGAATGAAATAAATAACAAAAATTTTCTTGACCTTTAAACTCAGGAATTACTGAGACCAGTGCAATACAGTGGATATTATTCATGGTAATATGTGTTTACTGACCTTGGATCACACAAGGCCCTGAACTGTTTTCTGCCACTTTCCTTATTGATCAGGTTAAAACAATTTCATGAAGAAAAAGTATTTTAAAATAAAGTTTCACTGGGTTTTATAAAAGGCCTAATAATATGATTTTTCTCCATTATTCCCTAATAACACTGTTAGGAGAATATATTCATGTAAGAAAATAGGCAGTACCATGGACCTACATCAATAAAGTACAAGTTGTTCTCTGCTTTAAAAATGCATAATCTTAGAGCACACTTTTTCTAACTACTGAAATATGAGTAGGTGCTTGGACACACACTTGGACAATAAACCAAATGAATGATTCTTACTTTCAGGGCTATCTGAGCTCTATGACAATCATCTGTGGAATAAGTTGAAAACTAACAGCTGCAAATGCTAAAAGGAAGATGCAGATGCAGCTAGGTGCTGATTACCCAAAGAAGAAGATTCAACTATGTCTCACAGAAAGAAATGTCTCTTATCCTACCTGAGAGAGAAACACTCAAGAAAATTATAAGACAGCTGTCATTCTCTGATAGCAGAAATATGTCTAAAAAAGAGTCTATGTGAGAGAAATTACCAGGCAGTAATCTGAGCAATTATTCATTAGACAGTGTATAATACCATTGTTCATTGAATTTTAGAGGGATTTGGTCTGGTTTGTTTTTTCCTAAACACTGTGGCAAACCTAACTTTAAAAAGTATCAAAATTTGGCCATACATATACAGATCATATGATCCAGAAACTGTCTGGAATAAAGGAAGTAAATGTCCTATGAACAAAACAAAGGCTGAAGGACTTTTTGGAGATAGTTTTCCACATAAAGATGCAGCAGCTTTTAGCTGTGAGAGAAGCATATACAAGATGACTCCCTAAACTGACTTGTAAAGCTCTCCAAGTTCTGATGCAATATGTCTTCCATACTCAGTATTTTGAAATATTTGTTTCAGCGCCTAGCGCTGAAGTCTGTAAACTAAATATTGCTTTATGTGCTAGGAAACACAAAGTGGAAGAGCATTAAGAATAATTGGATAAGTAAATTACAGGAATATTCTGAATGTGGAAAAGAGACAATATGTATATAATTGTTTCAATGGACCATGTAATTAGGGTACACTGAGTATCTGTAATTGCTTGTCAGTGCAAAACAGAAACATTTTTTATAATGCTGTACACCTTGCCAAATAAGGAACGTATTGCACCAAGAGCAACTTTTCTAAAAGTCAGATTTTAAGGGTTTTAGAAAAAGGAAAGTATGTCTCCATTCTAGTCAGCCATTTTCCATTTTTTTTTTTTTTTTAAATTTAGTTATATCTAAGTTAAGAACAAATAAACTTTTTAGTTTCACAATAAAATAGATGTTCACTTCAGATGTAATAATGAAGTGTTTAATTTGGGGTGAATAAAAGAAATGCTCCTTATTTTTGTAATTACCTCAAAAAAAATGGCTTAGAGAAATTAAAATGACTTCTCTCTAAGAACCAGTAGCTATCTATTTCTACTTGTAGAATCTAGGTAAAACTTCTCCTTGCATTTCAAAAAAAAAAAACAAAAACTGAAAAGAATCAACAAAGTAAAAGTTCCTCAGTTAGAAGAAAGGCATTATTATGAAACCAAACTATACCAGACAGAGCATTGAGTTTAGATTCCCATAGCTGGAAGCAATGACAGAATTTCCTCATAGGTCAATGAGCACAGAAAATTTGTCAAGCAAAAAGTACTAGTTTTCTTGCTAACATCATGGGCTGGAAGGACTGAAAATTCCTTTAATTGTGAAATGGAGAAACACGATATTAGTCTTAAGTAGGCAAAGACTAAGTAAAAGAGAAACAGATCTGAGGCACCATGAGATGAGGTGAAAAAGAAGAAAACTTAAGAGGGTCATTGTAAACCAAATAGACATAAAGGCTGGGTTTTGGTAAGTTGTTCTTGCATAAGTTGAGTCAAAGCATGGTTTCATACAGATCCTGAGAACCACAAGGTACCACTTCTAAAATGAAATGTTACAAGATGAGATAAGCAAGCACATAAGAAAATCCAAAGGAAGAGACAACACTGGTGCTTTCGTAGACAAAGTTCAAGAACAGCTCAATGTGACCTAATAACACTGAAACACAGAGAACTGAGCACCCAGTTGGTA
>JBCJKH010041420.1:0-10437 GCA_039877255.1 Loriculus beryllinus | reverse complement strand
GAGGTGTCCCTGCCCATGGCAGGGGGTTGGAACTGGATGATCTTAAGGTCCTTTCCAACCCTAACTATTCTATGATGATTCTATGATTTACTGTCTCCTGACACGTGGAGCCCCAACCCCACTGACGTTCTCAACTCCGGTTCTGTTTGTTGGCATCTGGCACAGCATATGCTGACACAAAGCAGCTCGCATGTCTCAGAGCTATTGTTCCAGACTCTGCACATTTACAATTACCATCAGTTACTCACAACAGGCTCTGAAAATGTTCATTGCCACAACTAAAGAGTCTTCAAATCTTCTAAAGCTCACACCTCAAACTTCTGCATGCTTCCAGCTTGCTTTACTCACCCAATGCATTAACAAACAGCGCTATTTAACCACTCTGCATAGCTGGTGTCACCAGCATCTTCATGTAGATCACATACTACACTTACAGTGTCTCACAGGTGGAAGTGAGAACCAAAAAGCATCAAATCCAGCTTGTGGAACAGTGGCTGTGCCTCTGGGCCCATGCCAAAGGCACTGAAGGAATAAAGGAGGATGGAGCCAGGACATGGCTGGTGTCTTCTCTCAAAGAACAAGGGGTAGGACGAGAGGAGACAGCCTCAAGCTGGTCCAGGGATGTTTAGGCTGGAGATTAGGACAAACTATGCCACAACAGGCTGCCCAGGGCGGCGGTGGAGTCACCATCCCTGGCAATAGCCAAAAGACATATAAATGTGGCACTTGGGGACATGGTTTAATGGTGACCAAGGCTGTGATGATGGTCTAACGGTTGGGCTCAATGATCTTCAAGCCTTTTCCAACCCGGTTGATGTGATGATGCTATGTACACTTGCAATCAGAGTTTTAACCTCTGTGGTCACAAAATGGTGTAGTTATCAGGAGGCATTTTCCACATTGCCTACAGTAAAACCAAGTCATGTCTTTGCGAGTGTGCTAATGATGGCATAACCCTTCCCCCTCACCTATAAAGCACATTGGGTCAGCTACTGAAACACAACACAGGGGTAAAGCCCCTGCCGAAAAGCTCCTATGCTGCAGCATTGCAGGTCCCTTTATTCAACAATGGACTTTGTGGTTAACACTTATCAAAGCTTGAATGGACTTTTTGGCTAATTGGCTGATTTGGCTGATTTGGCTGAACCAACACCATCTCAAGCCTGGGTTTAAAACAGTTGAAGCTTAACCAGAAGAGAAGGCTTTGTATTGTGAATGGGGTGTGTAAATAGTGTGTCCATGCATGCACATGTCCTGTGACCGAGGTAAAGCATCCTTCTCAAGCTGGCACTGACACAGTGGAGGCACGGTGTAGTAAACCAATTAATGGTAGTAGCAAATCAATTAACGGTTTTAGCAAACCAATTAAAGCACCAAGCAAACTCCAGCACCTCCTTGACATGATTTTGAGTGCTCTCAAATGTCTCAAAGGCTTCGAACAGCCCCATCACCAGCAGGCACCGTGCCCATTGCACCTCTCTCAGCCGCAGACAAACCCTCACACGAACACAACCTCACAGTTTCCCCATTCACAAAGCCCTCACAGCGTTATCCACCACCAGCACCACCATCACCACCAGCACCACCACCAGCACCACCACCAGTCACCAATCATCATCACCAGTCACCAATCACCATCACCACTCACCAATAACCAATCACCATCACCAATCACCATCACCAATATCAATCACCAATTACCATCACCAATCACCATCACCACCACCACTACCACCACCAGCAGTCACCAATCACCATCACAAATCACCATCACCAACATCAATCACCAATTACCATCACCAATCACCAATCACCATCACCAATATCAATCACCAATTACCATCACTAATCACCAATCACCACCACTATCACCAATACCAATCACCAATCACCATCACCAATATCAATCACCAATCCCCATCCCCAATCCCAATCCCCATCCCCAATCACCAGTCACCATCACCATCCCCAATACCAATCCCCATCCCCAATATCAATCCCCAATCCCCATCCCCAATCCCCAATCCCCATCACCCGCAGCATCCTCCGGTCCCGCTCCGCCCTCCCTCCCCGCACCATCCCGCCCATCCCCGGCGCCGGGGAGGAGCCAGCGAGCGGCGGCAGCGCGCATGGGCCCCGCAGCCCTTTCTCTGAGCCGGGTACCGTGTGTGTGTGTGTGCGGGGCGGGGAGGGACGGGAGCCGGGAGCCGGGAGCCGGACACGGTTTCCCTTCACCCGGCAGCGGGCCCTTTCCCCATCGTGTCCTTACCTGCGGCGGCTATGTCGGCGGGACGCGGCTGGTAGGAGGTGGTTGGAGCGGTCGATTTCCCCGGCCGTGGTGGAGCGAGGTAAGCGTGGGAATAAAGGCTCTGTGTGTGTGTGTGTGTGTGTATGGGGGGGAGGGGGGATCGGTTTATGTCGCGATAGCGCCCTCAGTATCGCGAGGGCGGCCGAGAGGGGCGGGATGGGTGAGGGGAGGGGGTGCGCGCCGCAGTCTCGCCGACGTTTTGGGCCGTTACAACCCAAGGATGGGCCGGCACCTCAGGGGTCGTTCTCATGAGAAAGAAGACGATAAATGACCTAAATGGTGCTGGGTTTTATTGTTATTATTATTTATTTGTCGCTTTGCTGCCCCCCCCCCTTTTCCCTTTTTTCCCGCACGGCTTCAGTCCCCATCCTCCAAGGAAGGTCTCTGAGATAGATCAATTCGCCTCTCGCCGAGAAATAACGTTGTAGGAAAGAAGGGATAATCGGGATTCCAGCCTTACGAAGCGAGAGGGGAAACGGCGTTGTGCGCCCCGGCTAGCGTGCAGCTGCCGAGCGGCTTTGTGCTTGGCCTCCTTCTCCATTGTCCTTTGTGGTGCTTTCCACAAGGCGCTTTTAATGCCTTGTTAGAGCTTTTGGGGTGCAGTGAAGGTCGGTGGGTGCTCTGCGGGTGACCTGTGTGCTTCGAAGCGCTGTGGAATGGAGGAGGACCCAACAGGCGTGTCACATACGTGTGTGTGTGTGTGCACACACGTGTGGAAACGGGTTTATGTGAGAGATGCTGCTTATCTCTCCCACCAGATCGCAGTGGGGAGGTGATGGAAAGGTCGTAGTGAGGAGAGATCCGTAACGCGTTTGGGCTCTGGGTGAGCGGTGGCTTCAACTTGAGAAGAAGCTAAATGAACCTCAGCTCCGTGTGTATTGCTGTTTTCCTTCCTCAAACTGCTTCTCCCCCGAGAACGTGTCTCCTACCCCCATCTGGACCGCACCGGTGGCTGTGGGATGTTAAGGTGATGGGAATGAGGCATTTTATGTTGCACCTCTGTACTTTGCACACAAGAGCGTGAGGAAAACAGCACTTTGGACAGAGGCTTGGACTTGGGTGTCCAATTTGTGGTGTTGGTTGATGCTGGCTTTGGTAAGACTGGAATTTAGAGGCATAGGTGGAAAGGCAAGAGGACAGAAGCTTAAAACATGCTATAAACCTCAAGTGTGTTATCTATAGGTGACCAGACTCTTTGATGTGGAACAGAATAAGTTTCCAAGACTCTTTGAAGTGTGTCTGTTTTGGGGTTGGAGCATGGATTTAGGTACTTTTTTCTACGTGAGAGGGACAAATTTGATGCACGTGCTTGTTCAGAACTGTGTGGCATCTTCCCTGCTGCACAGATGTCTTTTCATTCCAGCTTTGCAAAATTAGGTTAGCCTTGAGTGAGCAATTTATTCTGACTGGTAAGTGAATTATTACATATTCCTCATGATAAAAGAGCAGGCAAATAGTTCTTCTGCTTGCGCTGATTTATTTTCATGAAACTGTTTGGGGAAAGAACAGAACTGAAAGGGTTAACGTGGTATTGATACAGTGCATAACATACAGAAGTGGTACTCTGTTGCCAGAAGCAAATGAGTAGTCAGTCTTTTAGTTTGTGGTCATAACCCAGGATTTGTTTCGAGTATATAGGTCAAGTTTATGAAGAAACAAAGAGCATCGCAGGCAGGTCAGCAGAAATGTCAGTGGGGAGTTGTTTTGCCCTGTGGACTTTTCCATATGGTTTGTAGCTGGGATGTTGCAGTGCTTTTGTGCCACTTGCTGATGAGTTGTGAACCATCAGCATCCCAGTTCTGAAGAGCCTGTTTTTTTGTGATGGAAAGTGAGGGAAAAGATGATGTCGTTGAATTTAAAGGGGAATCTGACAACACGGGGAATAGTGCTACTTTGGCCATTTTCCTTTGGGCTTCTATTTCTTTTGTGGCCTTCTGAAAAGGAAATGTCATTTTGCTGTTTGAATGCATTGATTTGCCTGAAGTGTCAGACCACACTATGGGGATGATTCCAGTCAGCTTCCCCCAAACACCTCAACTACTGTCCTATGTTTATACAAGAATTCAGTGTGTTTTGCAGGAACCCTTTCTATGTATTTCCATAAATAAGTGATGTTTTTCATTATTATGGCTGGAAGAGTTTGTATAGGAAACAAAAAATGGAATGGTTTCCCTTGGTCTTTGCATCCTCCTCTCCACAAGTACAAGGAAGATGTTGGCTTCTTCAGGATTATGTTCATTTGCACATCCTCTCACAATACTCTTATCTCTGTAGTTCTGTGTGATTCCAGCGGTTGGGGCCAAGGCAGGAGCTGTTGTCTCATAGCTCTTGGCTAGGTACCGTTTTGGCTGATTACAGGGTTAGGGAAGAAGCTGTAAAGAGCTGCAGGAAAATGAGTACATTTTACTTGCAAACCCCTGGACTAATTGCTCTCGTGGCACTGTAAATGTGGGTGGCTTCTGTCAGGTTGCGTGTGCTGATGCAGGACCAGTTCCAGGATCTGGGTTCAGCGTGGCTTCACGCTGGGTTTCAGTGAGCTGCAGCAGCATCTCCTACAAGCAGAGCTTCCTGATGAGGGGATTTGATGATGAACATGGTAAGGCCGAGCCAAAAAGGCAGCCTGACAGACCCGTTCTCCTCCTCCACATCCAGACCCGTTCTCCATCTCCAGACCCCTGACAGACCCATTCTCCTCCACCAGATTCCTGCAAGGGTTTGAACTTGAAGATGAGCACATGCTGTGTCTGTGCCCGTCACAGTGAAAGTTGTCTGTTTCACTGCTTGGGTCTGGTAGCTTTCCTCAGGATGTCCGTTACCTTAATATGAAATAAATCAACCGAAACAGCTATCAACTTTTAAAGGCCACAACTGTTTTCCTTGGGAAAAGAAGGCAGTTTAGTGTCTGGGTCACCGAGTCTGGTCAGTGGGAGCCTGTGGGTTTCTAGAGTGATTTCTATTCTGATGCTAATCCTTTGCACAAGCTGGCTGTGCGCTGTTAGCCAATGCGAGAAAGGGGATATGCATACTGAGGACGCTCAAGGGAAGCTGTTTTAGTTATTCTTATGCAGATGGAGTCTTCCAGCCAACCAGAATTTGGAGAATCGCATAACCTGAGGATATAATACTGCGGGTCAGCGGTGGTGGAGCGATTCTGAGCTGGTTTGGTTGAAACTCTTTCTTCTCAGCCTGAATATTGGGGGCTTTTTTGTTTGATTTGCGTTTGTTGGTTGGTTTTTTAATCCATGTCGTAGCTGAAAGCAAATTGGTGCTTTACAATTAGAGTTGGGAAACGGAAAGTTCCCATTTTTAATCATTGTATGGGGTAAAAAGTGTAGGAAGGCAGCAAAGTTGTCACTCCATTGACACAGCTAGGAGCTGCTCAGTTGGATCCTGCCTCTGCTTGTGATGGGGACTTGCTGTGCTTCTGCATTGCCTCGATTTCTGCTGTGTAAACCACTTCAGACTGTCGCATAGCTTGTGTGGGAGGGTTCATAAGTGTGTAGAACCAGGTAAAATGTATAAGCCTTACTCAGCAGACTTTATTTGTTTGCTGTACATTTGTTCCCTAGAGATTGTTTTAGAAATAGGAAGTACTGGAGTAATGGCAAAGTGAAAGGCATGCTCCAGGTTAGTCTTTGGTTGTGTATTATACATGATGCAACTGTATGTGGTTTTCCTCCTTTTAAAGATTCCAGCTAACATCATGGGGGCTTCTGCAATATGTTATTAGGGTGGGGTTGATGTTCAGGTATTAAGAAGCCTTTCTATGTTTTAAGTGGTTTTTTGTGTTGCTGGAGTCCAGAGTAGATCAGCATAGCGTATTTTTTTGTCTCTCTAGTATTACATGCTTTAGAAGTGTGCAAGAATAATTAAAAGCTGCCCTTTAAACTATTTAGTAAATTGGATTTGCTTTTACCAGCAGTGGCACAGAAAGTTAATCGTGTTTAAGCTGATGGTGACTTTTCCAATCTGATTTTACCTGGCAAGAAACTTTGCTACCCAGTTGTTAAATGCACTTAATGAAGTGCTGATTGTTTAAGCTGATAAACCAATGCTACCATGTTTACTGGAATCACTTTGGTAAATGTGTATATGCTTCCCTATGATATCGTCCTGCTTTTTGATTAAACATAATACTAACTACCATCAGACTTGCAGTTAGATGCTATTGTCAAGTGATGGTTATGACATTTAACTGTTATTATCCACTCGATGTACTTTGGCTCTGTCTTGGTTACACATGTGTAATTCCGGAGTTCATAATGTCATCTCTGAGTCAATAGCTGAGAACATGGCTCAGCAGCTCCTGTCTTTTAACCTGTGATTCCAAAGATAAAACTCTGGGCACGTCCTGTTGATGTGGCTGGAAGTCACCAGCTGCAGCAATAGTTCAGCGCAAACTGACTCATTCATCCTCTTGTCACCTCAGTTTCTTTGGCTTGAAGTCACTACTTGAATCAATAGTTCAGCCTAAACTACTGATCAATGAATCATTCATCCTCTTGTCACATCAGTTTCTTTTGCTGATGAAGAAGCTGCAGTTGCTGCCCCTCCATTCCCTTCCTGATGTGCCCAGTGCTTTTGCCTGTTGACATCTCAGCCCTTGCTGATTGCAGGTGAAAAGCATTGGTTTAGCATATCCATTATAGCTCTCCAAGAATCAGAGGAGGGAGAGTTTTGCCCATTTCTGCCGTTCATTCATTAAAGTGTGACCAAAGGAGGTTGGAGCCAGGCTTCCTATGGATTTCGGGGGAAAGTTAAATGCTTAACCTGCCCTGAGGTCGTCTGTTGGATGGAAGGACACCTACTCAGCTGCAGCCTTAGATCTCCATAGTGGTCCTGTGTTACTTCTGATACGGTTTTGCTTCATCTTTTCTAGTAAGCATGAAGTTGTACAGCAGGTGGAAAAATGTGTTTGCTGGTGTTACATCACATGTGCAATTCAAACCTGGGGTTCAGCAGTACGTGGACATAAAAGTGGTCCCCCAGCCGTGGCCCCAGAATCCAGGTGTAGGAAAGGATGACAGATTTACTTACTCCCATAAGTTGCTCTTAAGGCACAAGGATGAAAGGGGGTGTTCTAACAGCTTTGTCAGATTGAGATAATCAGTTTTGCTAAAAATAGCTTTGGCAAGGTGTTAGGCTCTTAAAAGTGGCCCCAAAATTCGTGTTTCTCAGAGAAAACCGTGTTAAATCCCCTGTGTATTTTGTTACCTGAGGAAATATTTATCACCTGAAGACTAAAGAAGTATGTACTGACACGTTAAGCTGTTTGGTTTTTCATTTCAGTACTAGTGTTTCCTGCCCATTTGGGAGGTGAACTTTTTGCTCTCAATGCTTGAAATGCTCAAGGTGTGTGTGAAAAGGAAAGAATGGTGCTTAGTGTTTGGAAAGCAGATTAGGCACACTCTGGTCAGATCTGTTGTTATCTCAACCCTTTGTGCCCCGTGTTGGGTACCAAAAAGAGCTGTCGTGGTTTAAGCCCATAACTCAGAACCATGCAGCCGTTTGCTTACTTCCCCTCTTTTTTCCTCCCAGCTCCTGGAGGGATGGAGAGGAGAATTGGAAGAATGCAACTTCCAGGGATTGAGATAAGAACAGTTCAGTAACTAAGGTATAACATAAATCACTGCTGCTACCACCAATAATAATAATGATAAGGGAGATAACAAGGGAAGAGAATACAATTGCTCAGCACCCACCACCTGTTCCCCAGCTCGACCCAAGCAGCAATCAGTCCCTTCTGGATAACGGCCCTCGGTTTATATACTGGCTATGACATGCTGTGGTATGGAATACCCCTTTGGGTAGTTTGGGTCAGGTGTCCTATCACTGTCTCAGAGCATGAGACTAAAAGGCCTTGGTAAGAGTAAACATTATTGAGCAACAACTAAAACTGTCGGTGTTATCAGTGTTATTCTCAGGCTAAAGTCAAAACCACAGCACTACAGCAACTACTAAGAAGGAGAAAAATGAGTGCTCCTGCTGGACCCAGGACAGTTTGGTTTGTGCCAGTGTAAAACCAGAAAGTTTTCCAAATAAAAATGCTTTGGTTTGGCCATATTCTAACTGACTTTACTAAGGTTGTAAGTATGGCTTTTGGGAAGAAGAACATAGCTGGACAGCCTCTGTTTGAGCGTGCTTTCAACTCTTGCAGGAGCCTTAAGAGTATTCACTAAGATCATTCCCCTTTATTCCTTCCTATGATCTGTGAATGTTTCCATTAGGCTCGGTTTAGCTGATATCTTTAGTGTTGTGTTTGACAAGAAGCATCTCTCGAGTCGGTTCCCACCTGTGAGGAGCAACCAATCTTTTAAAAGGGTAAATGAAAATGTAAGTTTCAAAAGACTACGTGAAACTTCATTCCAAAAGCCACTTCTCCTGCTCAGTAACGCACCTTGCTTGTTTTCCTCCCAAAATTTACATAGCAGCTGATAGAATCTTTACGAACTTCACCAGCAATTTCCAGATCATCCTTTCATGGAATGTGAATGTGTTTTATAGCTGCTTTCCGTACACTCCAGGTGGGATATAAACAGGAAAAAAATCCCTCTTTGTGTTTCACTGTTTGCTTCAGGTGCGGATGTGTGTGTGTGTTATTTGAAACATTGCTGACAGATACCACTTGTGCACTACAATGTAGGATTTTATTATCAACTCCCAGATCGTAGAATCATAAAATGGTTTGTGTTGAAAGGGATTTAAAAGCTCACCCAGTTTCAGCCCTTACATCTATTATCTCTCCTTATATCTAACCTGAACTTCCCCTGTTTCAGTCTGAACCCATCACCCCTTGTCCTATCACTACAGTCCCTGATGCAGAGCCCCTCTCCAGCATCCTTGTAGCCCCTTTCAGACACTGGCAGCTGCCCCAAGGCCTCCATGCAGCTTCTCTTCTCCAGGCTGAACAGCCCTTACTTTCTCAGCCTGTCTTTACATGGGAGGTACTCCAGCCCCTAAGCATCCTTATGGCCTCCTCTGGACTTGAATGAACAAATGAATGAGCAATAATTATAAATTAATTTTCAGATAAACCAAAAAGATGGCTTTTGTATAATCTGTAAACCAGAGTTTACTGATCATTCCTTGCTTCTCTGTGTGTGCAGGAGTGTGAAGTACTGTATGTTATACAGCAGTGTGAAATTCTGTCTACTTTGTGGCGGCTGATATAATAAGCAGGAGGTGATTTTGACGTCAGAACAAGTTCTGATCATTTCTTCATGAAAGCGTAAATGAGATTCCATAGCCCTTGAGACGAATGATGCACAAGGCAAGCTTTAGACAGCAAGTTCCCTCATTGATAACTGCTGCAGCTTATTTCATTGAAGAAACAGGAACAAAAGGTGGTTTGTAAGTACTCTGGAATGGAGAACAAAGGCTGTGGGGACCTTTGAACCTCTCTGGCTGTGCAGCTGAAGGAGGAATTGTTCAGGAATGGGAAAAACTGCCAGAAGACCAGAGATCTGTTTTTCCCTATGTCTTTCCACAGCAGCGTTCAACTACTGCAAGTAAAGCAGAAAGTAGGTAGTAAATTGAAAGAGTTTCTTTCTTATTCTTCCCCAACTTGATAATCAAGTACATGCAGGAGTGGTTATTCTATCAGTTATTTCTCACTGAGGCAAGCTTGGAACAAATGAGTGTGTGTGCTTTTGTGTCTGCTTTTGAGGAGGGGAGACAAATCTTAATGGTTGATTGCATCCTTCAACATTTTGTTCTCTCTCCAGCGTTCTGGAGCCTATGGAGCAATTTGTTTCCGTGCTTCCTGGTGCTATTCTGACTTTGTCATTCTGTGCTAGCTATCTCATCGAGGAAAGAAGGGGGGGGGGGAATAATCAGTGTGCTGAAGAAATGGTTATTCTCTGCGAGATGTGATGGCTGGCTTATTGAGGGTTCCATCTCCAGTGGGTTGTCCAGCTGGAAGGTGCTGCTTCAGGCAGTGATTTGTTGCCATATCATGGAATCATAGACTCACAGCCTGGTTTGGGTTGGAAGGGACCTCAAAGCTCATCCAGTTCCAATCCCTGCCATGGGCAGGGACACCTTCCATTAGAGCAGGTTGCTCCAAGCCCCTGTGTCCAACCTGGCTTTGAACACTGCCAGGGATGGGGCAGCCACAGCTTCTCTGGGCA
>JBCJKH010041411.1:0-15132 GCA_039877255.1 Loriculus beryllinus | reverse complement strand
GAGCACAGGATTTGAGGTGTGGCCTCACCAGTGCCCAGTACAGGGGACAATCGCTTCCCTGGCCCTGCTGGACACACTATTTCTTACATAGGCCAGGATGCCGTTGGCCACCTTGGCTGCCTGGGCACACGCCAGCTCATGTTCAGCTCTGTCAGTCAGCACCCCCAGGTTCTTTTCTGCCAAGCAGCCTTCTACTCAGTCTTCCCCAAGCCTGGAGCATTGCATGGGGTATCTTCTACCATTGTTTCTTTTTCCGAAGTCAGGAAAAAATAAAAACGTCACTGTAGATAATTTTGAATTTTTAAAGTAACCTGTATTTCCAGCTCTTTTCCATGAAGAGAACACCACCAGATTTTTAACTACATTTCCGCAGTGAAGGCTAAATCCTGAGCTGGTAACTCACTGTTTGCAAGACTTACGCATATAAGTCTCGGGTAGGCAAGGCTTGGTTTATTTTTAGTTTGTTGGTGTATAAATTTAAATACATTGTGTTAGTGAAAATGAGTTAGTGGAAGTACAGAATATCATAGTCTGTTAACTGGTAATAGGTCAAATTTTTTGAGGATTTTTTGTGTTAGTCTAAAGCCTACTGAAATAAATCACAGGGTTTCAAGCTATGTATTAATTCTGCTTCAGGAAAAAAACTATAAAAAGCCTTTGTAAATAGGTTATTGTTTTTATCTTCACAAGCTAGCTAACACACATCAAAGGCTATATTTGTTGTCATCTAATTACAGTGCATCAGGGATAATGTAGCATTTTTGAGAACTGTTCCATAATTCTGGTCATGTCTGGTAAAACTGTCTCATAAAAGCCAGAAATAATTCTTTCAAATAAATAAAAGAGAAATGACAGTGTCTGAGGGGCATTAAATGCAAAAAGAAAAAAAAATATAATAGTAATGGCTAATTGATGACATTTGGAGGATTGATGGACAATATTTGTAATACACAAAACCTGTTTTATCAGAAATAAAAATTGTTTCAGTTTCTATTAAAATAACAAAAGGATAGGTTTTATTCCTCACCTTTCCAGGACATCTGTATATGAGGCCTTGAGCAGCCTAGTCTAGTGGAAGGTGTCCCTGCCTACGGCAGAGGGGTTGGAACTAGATGACCTTAAGGTTTCTTCCAGTCCAAACCATTCTGTGATTCTATGATTCATTTCAGCCATGCAGCCGCTAGTAGGGAAGATTTCACCTGCTTCTGGCGTCTTGGCAGGGAATAGACTTGCAGAGACTTCATATTGTGCTGGAGCACATGATGGGAAATAGCATTGCTCAGGGCACTGGTGTGTTGCTGTGAACTCTTTGTATACACTACCCAGGAGGGAGCCATGTGGAGGGGAAGCAGAATGTGAACTGAACAGTGCAGGACCTGCTGAAAAAGACATGTTTAAAGTGAAGGAGACCTCTCCTTAATTAATCTTTGGATCTACTCTTACATGCTCTCACAATAAAACCAACATAGTATCTCTAGAAAGCAAAATGGAAAAGAAAAAAAACCAAAGGGGTTGTCTGTGTGTATTTAACTAGATTACTTCCCTCCTAGTGAGTTGGGTGAGCTTGTCTGAAATCTGGTTTGATTTCAAGTTTACTCATATTAAATCGCTAAAGAGGCTTAGTCAGATTTTCACAGTCATGCCAGTGCTCAAGCGAAAAGCTAAAAGTGCCAGAACGTTCCCGTGTTGCTGTTTGTTTCTAATGGAGAGTGAGAAAGTACCATCTGCTTTGTACTATTTTCAGTCCTTGCTCAGTAGAGAAAAAGCTTTGTCAACACACAGATCTTGAAGTAGAAGGAATGAGATTGCTGGAGCTATGCTGAGGTAGTCTGCTTCCTGAAAAATCAGTGTCTTCTGCATCAACAAGTTGAGCACATGGAGACATAAAATTGACTGACATAGTATTGGACCTCCTTCAAAACACATTCATCTTGGCCACTAACTATTGTCTGTGACAAGTCAGAGAAAAGCACATCTTTCCTAGCAGGGGAAAGGTTTGCCGCCAAATTGTTGTGTGATGTACATTGCTAGAAGGACATTTTTTGTATATTCTGTGTTCATATTAACTGTGTTCATAGTTGTCAGCTATGTCTGTACTAATAAATTACCTGACCTTAAGGTAAATGACAAGGTTTCAAAATGACCAGACAATGACATTCTCTAGGCCTTCAGGTGGAATGACTGTACTCAAATTGTATGTTGGGTAGAGTCTCATGTCTAGCCTAATGACTGAACTGTGCCAGGAGATACCAAATAACTGTAGCCAAAATGGTACCAAGGATAGTCATAGCTATATAAATTCCATAATTTCAATCATAAAAAAGTTAGTCAGTCTAACCTAGTCATCAAGCTTCTTCTTAATCAGGGGAAAGACATCTTTAAAGTATGACTTTTTGCCCTTTAGACAGTTATTACGGACTGACTCTGAAGAATTCTGTCTATCCCTTTGAATTCAAAGGGAATTGACATGGCTGGCCTAATTTTCAATGGCTAAGGTCAGGTAACATCAATTGTATTTTCTATAACCAGTTCCATAGTAATTTTCAGCTGTGGGAGACTAATCTTAAAGATAGTTCATTTCTTTCACTTCCTATTGTCCAACTTGGCTAAGTATTTGAGTAAATCCAACAAGTTTGCCATCATACACCTAAGCTGTGTTTAAATTTTTTTGACTCAACACAATGCTGAAGCTATTGCAGGACATGTTTAAGATGGGAAACATGAAAAGTTTTTATTCCTTAATATACACATCTTAAAATTCACTGCAAATATAGTGTTACTGATATTATTATCCATATAGCAATGTTAGCTGATATGGTTTTTTACTGCTAATGTATGAAGATGGTAGCTTTGTCACTAAATGAAAATGTTTTTAATGTGAAAATACATTATCGCCTAAGGCCTGACATAATTACAGACATAATGGAAGAAGTTCAATGACAGTCACTGATTTCACACAGTCCTCATGTAACAGTCCATCACAGGAGTTTGGCTGTTGACTTTTCAGTCGAGTCCAATAGCTACTGGATAATCTGTTCTGGTGAGAGTGTGCTTTGACTGAAACCTTCACATTAGTCATCCTTTTAGCATAAAGATGCCTTGACAGGCAGTCAGATTGATAGAATATGTAAAGTAGAAGGGGTAAGAAAGACAACTTTTTTGCCAAAGTGTGTCATCAGCAAAGCTGCGAAATTTCTTCAGACTAACAAGAAAGAAGACTTACAAAAGGCTGACAACAGATACTCCCTTTCCCATAACTGGGAAATAAAAATAAGGATAATTGAGACAGTACTAGTTTTGAAAACAAAAATACCCCACACACCTGAAATAGAAAAGATATCTCTCTAAGTAATTGGTCTGTATACTTTTACTTCAATTTCTAAGACTCCTATAGCTATCAATCTATTCAATTTTCTCTACTGTCAAGATGAGCAAAGAATCATTCCATGACTAAGGTTATACAAGAAATCTGTGACAGATTAGAGAATTAATGAAGATCCCTTAACTTCTAGGCTAACATCATGTTTCAAAATACCTGCCAACTCCCATTAGAGGAAAGAAAAAAAAAAAAAAAAAAAGAAAAAGCAACATTTTCTTTTTAATATCACAGGGCCTGAGTTATGAGGAACATTTTTCACCACTAGCTAAAGAAACTTTGCACAACTTCAGAGCTGACTGTCTTGAAATGAACAGTCATTTTGGAGAGATGGCACAACCGATGTAACCACGCATAAGTCGTGTGCCATGTTTTCACTAACTTTGCACATATGTGGGCACATTTTTTTGCCAACAGTTTTATGTAACTGACACCTTCTTTGTCTGCAATATGCTACTTTGTGTATGCAACTTGGCAAAACACATAGCCCCTTTTACCAGAGACAGGGTGCAAAATGATGTGAATTCTGTACTTCTGTCTTCTCCTAAAGGTGGCTCTGGAGAGTAAAAATACCATCCCTAATAAATATTCTAAGGCTTACTTTTCATTGCTAAGTCTGTGTAATCCTCCATTCTCTTGTCCATACATTCCATAGCTAAAGTATTACCAAATGACTTTGTCTATCTTTACTGTAACAGGCCGCACTAAAAAGACAATGCTATGAATCTCCTTCCTGCTTTGACACTCAGTTTTGGATTTAAAGGCAAGTTTTCTGCCCAACAAGATATATTTGACTTAGGGAGACTACCAGGTGGAAGCAGTGTGAAAGAGTCCAGAGGGAAGACTCCCCAGGGTGCTCCTCAAGCCTTCGAATAAGATTGCGTGGACATTTAACCAGCACGATGTTGGCCATGGATGGGGAATTTGTTGCAAAATATAGATCAGTCTGAGTTAAACCATGGCTTTATTTATCTCTGTGGAACAAACCTAGGACAAAAGCATTTCAAAAGTCATTTTTAGCAAATATAATTTTTTATTCTGTGATTTGCATTAACTCTGTTGCAGAAAACAGAATTGGGCTCTTACTCTAAAACATGGGAAGGGGATCAGAGAAATGAACAGTTGGTTAATGTGAGTGAATTCTCACATTAATGGTTTCAATGTACTGGTCAGGTCATTCTCCACACAGTAAAGCAAAAGTAAATGCAGAATCAGACATATGCTTTTCACAAGTGTGATGAGTAAAAAGTATGTAAGACAAGCTCAGACTCTGTATTGTATACATATCAAGATACCTGTAATGATATCTGCTTGATGTCTTTTGCCTGTGTTTAATGCCTCTGCCAACGGTATACATCCTGAACAAGGACTTTTATTAGGGTTTTACAAATAGTCACATATAGAGATGGAAAGATCATCAAGTCCATCACCAAATGCTGAATAGAGTCAAACACCCTGAAGTTACTCTTGATGGATGCATGTCATTCTTAAATATCTCCATCCATAGTCATTCCTTCATAATTCTATGTATCTGTCCCAAGGATCAGGCTCATTTCATATATATTTATGCCATAGGCATTAGTAACTCAGCTGGTCCTTCTATTTTTGTTTTGTTTTGTTTTTTGGTTTTCTTTTTTTTTGTTTGGGGTTGGGTTTTTTTTTTTTTTTTTGGTTGGTTTGGTTTGGGTTTTTATTTGGTTGGTTGGTTTTGTGTTTTGTTTTTTTTTATAGTCAATAGGAGGAACGCAGATGTGGAGGGCATGATTTAGACATCTGCTCTGGCATGAGACTAATTGTATTTTTTCTGCATCTCCCTATTGAATAGAAGATGGTTTTAGATGACCAACTAAAATAGAGGCAAATGTATCTGCCAGTTGACTGCCACCTTCATCATCTATGTAACCAAACATCTTTTCTCAGTAGCTGTTAAACTTCTTATAAAACCAGACACTCTAACCAAAAGAGTTTTATGCTACTGGTTGGCTGATACAGCAACGTAGCCCAAAATAAGACTTTTTTTTTTTTTTTAACAATAAAAGCATCAAGTTTTGAATTCGTATGCGGACTGGGATTCACTGTTGCCTCCAGGTCCTCTTGTGTTTTAGTTGCGATTAATCAGTTACTTGTCATTCTAATAGTGTATTAAATTTTAGTTTTAAATTATTGTTATTTTTTTTTTTTTTTTTACTAAGGATTGGTGTGTAAATGTACATAAAATCTATTTGTATATCTGTAATGTAGATGAACAACTAACTGTAAATTTATTTCTATTTCTTTATGAATTTACTCAATTCAAAGCTTGAAAATTTAGCTGGTATAGAAAACAACAAATATAATGAGTTATGCCTAGCAACATTTCAATGTAAATTGTACTGTAAGTCCTGTCTCCTAGTTTACACCAGCAATTTAGAATAAACATTTAGCTTTGATTCAAATGTCTGCTCATTTTGAAAATGACAATGAGTAGGAAAACATTTGCACTGACATAAGGACATTCATTTCTTAGAACCCATAGCTACAAAAGCACTGGGTGGTCAAATTATGAGAAATTGTATTCCATTTTCCCTGGGAGATATGTATCTTAGACTACCCAATTTCTTCTTATGCACTGCAACATTTATTACTATAGTAACAACATACAGCTCTCTCATTTGCTTGACTGCAGTCTAAGAATCAGAGGAAAAAGCAGATTGGTGAAGTTTTCAGTAAGATATGAATCCTTCTACTTCAAAAAATATTGAAGAAGGAACATTCAGTTCTCTGTTGTTGCTATACAAAAATCGAGCCATTTTATTTTTCATGCTCAGCAAGACCTGATTGAAGAACAGTGCAAATTTTCTGCTTTCTTTTAGCTTTTATTCCTTCTAGATTTGGACTCTGAATATGGAACCTAAAAAAAAAAAAAACGAACAAATTAACATTCAATATTTCCTGGTATATCAGGTTTACAGAAGAATCATTCCTTTCCCTTTCCCAGCACTGATGCCTTCAATCCACTGTAGTTGGTTTTAGTATATATTTCATATTTTATATTTTATATTTCATATTTTATTTTTATGTAAACACCACTAGCTCGAAAATTCAAGGTGCCGTTTAAATTAATTTTCAAATACCAGATACAAGAACCCAGAAATTTTCTCATTGCTATTACTATGAAATTATTTGGGACAAGCAGAAGTGCCATATCCTTTGCTCTATTTTTACTCATAAATAGAAAAAATATCATTTGAATATTTATTCTTACGTGCTTTCAAAAGGGTTGAAAGATCAGACTTGTGCTGGCTAATTCGAACATACTGAATCCCTGCCACCTAATCTATATATGCCAAGGAGAGCAGCAATGGCAAATTTTTTTCAGTTCAAATTTCCATTCCTCTTAGACTTGACACCAATTTATTTAGGCCAGCACCTGTGGTCCAAACACCTCCAGTAGCTACAGACACCCGGAGAAGTTCCCAGAGACCAAATTCTTCCCACTTTTTCTTTATATGTAATTCATTAGAGAGCCTGTAGCAGAACTGCAGAAGCAGCATAGACAGGTTCTTGATTTAGCTCTGAAAGGGACCTGCACGGTGACACAAAGGGTTTTGGCAATCTGTGGACTCAGTTTAACTTTGTGAGGGGAATCCTAACCTTGACTGAACTGTTTCTCAGTAATGCTAGTGGAAATTGCGGAGAACATAATCAAAAAAAAGAAAAGCAGCTCTTTCTGTTAGTTGATCTGTGTAACAGGTTGCAGATGCTAGACATCTTCAAACCATCAGGTGAATGATTAGTATTTCTACTTACATTCTTTTCAGGAAAAATTCATTTTTTAAGTCTGCAAAGATCTTGGTCAAAATACAGCTGCTTCCACCCTCATTTTAAAGCACAATTTTTACCCTGCTAAAATCTGTACTATTCAGACTTCTTGAATTAGAAAGCTATTTTATATGTTATTTTTCACTTGAATATAATGTTGGATTCTGGGAATGTAAAGCAGGAAATTACTTATATTTTACTTGAGAAGAAAGCATTTTTGGTAGGAAAAAAACAGCTTGCTTGCCTAGAGACATTATTATGTCTGCTGAAACCAAAGTGTTATTCAGTTACCCTTAAAGCAGCATAATATGTGCACAGTAAAAAATTATAAAGCAGAAACTCTGTCACTTACTCTCTCATGTAATTCATTCGTAGTACCCACGTCCTCCAAAGTCATTATACACTTGATAATAGAATGCTCAAAATGAAATACATGATGACAACTTTTTTTCTACAGCCTATAATGGCTGACATCAAAAGAGTCAGGAAATCAGAAATCACATACAATTTGAGTGAACTAATTTGAATGTACTGCATTTGTTCAATGATCAAAACAAGGTGTAGGATTGATGAGGGTGTTGGGTTTTTTCTTTGTCAGTTTTCCTTTTCACACTTTCAAGGGTGATTTATGTTATGCTTTCAGTGCTAATAGGCATGGTCTGTACTTTCTGAATGAACTCATAAGAGATCGAATGAAAAGCAAGGAGAGAAATAACATGAAAGTGCAGACGTCATTTAATTTCATATGTATGTAAACTAATACTCCATCAAATAAAATGGCAATACCCGCTGGAAAACTCTGAAAGACGTAAAGGCATTATGTCATGGTGAAGATCAGAGCTGCCAACGTATTGGATCCAGAAAATCGACCACCTCATCATTGTCTTTGGTTTTCAGGTTGCCCTATGCCAATGGATTAAGGAGGCTGCTCAAAACCTGAGTTTTAATGACCTCCTGCTGTATAATAAAGCCTGGATTGTGGCTGTAGTAAACAGGATAAGGTACATGCCTATAGACATCACTTTGGGTCACTCTGAAACTGATATACAAGGCAGTTATGATGACACACTGCGCTATATTATAAAATTACAATGTACTATATGTTGTATTATTGAATGTAGGATTCTATCACACCGATATAGATAAGGCCCCAAACACTTCAGGAAATAAGGAAAAGCAGTGAAATCAAGCCTTTGTTTAGCGAGTGGGGAAAACAAGATCCCTATCTTTAATCAAGTTTTGGGTTTGGTTTTTTTTTTTTAGGAGGGATATTTATTGGAGCTTTTTTAACACTAGGCATACCTACTAAAAGATCATAAAAGACCACTGGTTTACATATGCAAAGGTAAAATGAAAGTGTGAAGCTTAACAGATGTTCTGGGGTGGGCTATGCTTCCCTTAACTCATAACACATGAAAGAATAGTTCAGGATATGATGTACATCTCCCAATTTACTCCTTTAAAGGTAGATGTCTAATTTTAAGATAGGTGGTCCCTCTGATATCTGAGGAAGGAAATAAACACTTCCAAGAAACCATGCAAAAATTCATCAGATGTGTAAGGTCTGGAGGAATATGCTTCCAGTGACAGAGGAGAGCAGAGGATGACCACTATCTCAGAGACAGACATCCAGTCCTTTGGACTCTAAATCTTTGACAGAGAAAATGCAGAGGATGGATTTTAATGTCTGCTCCATACCTCTTTCAAGAGAGGTTTTCTCTAGAAACTCCAGTGTGCTTTCTTAAACTAATAGCAAAATGTCAAACAGTTTTGTACATGAAGTCACAGCCCAAAGCTAAGTAAAGCTCATGAAAAATGTTCCTTTAGATGAATATTGGAAGATGTTCTTCCAAAAGCATGGACATATATTTCTCTGCATAATTACATTAAATATGAACTGATTAGGTGCAGAAAAAAAATCAAAAGCATAAACCACCCAGAAGAGTTGCTCCTTTAATTTTAATTATTTTTACATTGGTAACTGTAAATTCCTTAGTAAAGTGAATAACCCCCTTGGAGAAACAAGAACACAGAGAGAGAGAATAAACATCCATACTATATCCTTTAGCTGAGAGGGAAAGGGATTTTCAGTGTACACAGTACAGTGAGTTAAAAATATGCTGTATGCTAGCTCTTACTACTTGATAGTTGCTTTGGATATCAACAATCATTACTATGTTTGTGTAATGTGAGAAATGGAATTAAGATTTCATGAACATGGTTTAATACCCAAGGGAGGCTAATAAACACACACAAGTTAGGAGCAGTAGTTTTAATAAGGAAATTGATTATATTAGCTAGAAGAATTTTATCACGTCTTTTAAAATCCAAGTGATATTCAGTTACCTATAAAGTACTGTTGGCTGATAAAAAAAACCCACAACTATTTGACTATATAGTACTTTGTTGTTTAATGCAATGAGAATATACCGCTTCTTCAGTGGTTTACTGAAATGGTGACTATTAATAAATCTGATTTTGCTTGGTTTTCCTTTCAAGAAGATTTAAAAAATACTTATATATTGACACTGAATTAATTGTGGAAGGGACAGACCTTTAGATGCATATCACTACCAATTTTCTGCAGAGGACATAGAGCTAGTTAGGAGAAAATCCTGAATGTTTTAAAACAATTAAGTCTTTGAAGAGAAATTGTACCTTAAAAATAGACAGCACTGCAGGCTTCCTCTGCAACCTCTAAAGCTCCATGATCAAGGAATTATGTGTAGATACCGTCTCCTTCACATTTTCCTACATGAAGTTAATATGAAATTTTGAAGAAAATTCCTAAAGAACAGAACAAAGAGGTTTTGGAACACTCAGTCTTGTGAGATGATAGGATCTTACAAAGTGTTAATGAATCTCCAGTATAGAAGCCCTTTCCTTGAGCTCAAAAAAATGTAGGTACCCAAATACTCTTCACATAAATTTTTCAACTTTGCTTCTTTGAACAGTAGATGTAAGCTATCTGGAAATGAGATATTGGAAATTTATTGAAGGACTCATGTTACCTACTCATAGCATGCATACATTCTATGGTACCTCAATAACTGCAAAGTGAAGAGGCTCTCCAGAGGGTAGCTCATCCCACCCACTTTGAGAGTTCACAGAATCATCAAGTCTTGTTAACTGTTAACACCACCAAGTCCACTGCTAAACCCTTAACCCTAAGTAGGTGCCACATCTACATGTCTTTTAAATACCTTCAGGGATGGTGACTCCACCACTAGACTGGGCAGCCTGTTCCAATACTTGACAACACTTTTGGTGAAGCAATTTTTCCTAATATCTAATCTAAACCTCCTGTGGTGCAACTTGAAGCCATTTCCTCTTGTCCTATTGCTTGTTACTTGGGAAAAGAGACCCATCCCCACCTCACTATAGCCTCCTTTCAAGTACTTGTAGAGAGTAATATGGTCTCCTCTGAGTCTCCTTTTCTTCAGGATAAACAACCCCAGTTTCCCCAGCTGCTCCTTGTAATTGTGCTCCAGACCCTTCATCAGCTTTGTTGCCATTCTCTGGATGTGACCCAGAACCTCAATGTTTTTGTTGTAATGAGGGGCTCAAAACTGAACACAATATTCAAGGTTTGAACTCACCAGTGCCAAATACAGGGGAACAATCACTTCCCTAAACATCTCAGTTGCTCACAGAGAAGTTGGAGATGCCCTAAAGGGTCTTACCTTCCCTTCCAGAAGACAACAGGTTGCATATAGGTTCTCTGTTATATTTGCCAACTGCACATAGATGTTTTGGATGCCCTGTGATAACTTACATTACAATAGGTGTTTCTATATAGATGCCTGGAGAGGAGTTCCGGTACCTAACTAACTCATGTATGGAGGTCTAGACCGCAACACCTAAATTGAGGTGTCTGAGTTGGGAACTGTAACTAAGGACATGAATTTCATACCTAAAATAGATACTATAGCTCTTGGAATTAGTCCCTATTTTTCCAGAAAGACATTTCCTTTTAGACTAAAGTAAAAAAACTATGGATTGGGCGATTTCCCCTAAAAGGTCTTACATTCAATAAAACAGAGTGACAATAATTTAAATGAACAGTTACTGCAAACAAATGGTCAAACCTACACTGCATATTGTGTTCATTTGATAAAATGTTATGGTATTTCTAACCACTCAGTATCTTCCATTACAGTTTTTGACTGTGAAGATTGTTTGAAGCCAGACTTAGAATCAGAAAGGTAAGAACTCTCTTAAAAAAAAAAAATAATGCAAATGGGTATGGGGGAACATGCTGATGACATACTGTGTGAAAAGGAGCAGGGCTCCTTCAGGTTTTTTTTTTTCCTGATAGCAATGTGAAGATGAGTGAGAATACAATAGTGCCCTTTAGCCAAGAAGTGGTGGTTGACATTGCATAAACTGCTTATCAGTTTTGGTGTACAGTGAAACAGATGAGTTAATAATGTTCCAGAGTCCCTTGCAGTTTTCCCCTGAGAAGCAGCAGCTGCTTCCAATTGGTGATAGCTCTTCATAATACCCAAACTCATTAGCAGCAACCACCAGGTGATTCTATAACATGCTGACAAGTTCGAATCAGTGTTATGCAGCTTCTGTGCTGAGATGTGGATGACAGTAACATGCCAAAATATGGAGGAGGACTATGGGACCTGGGGACTAAAACTCCTGTGAAAATTGTGTTTTCTTTTATAAAATATCTGTTTGGCTTCCTTAATAGGTAATGGAGAGAGACAGTTATCTTAAGATTGTTTTATTTAAGCTTTACAAGAGAAAAAAAGCAGCAAGAAGCAATCAACAGCAGCCTTCACATTAACAGAAATGCTTCCTTGAGTGATTGCATTTCCACCAGTCAACTTCCATGCACAGATAAATGTTTCCTCTAGGGCATGCCCAGTACCATCTCATTTTGATGGCACTGAGCAGCTAAGCATGTAGTTTGTATTTACGTGTTGTCGGGATTTAGAAACCAAACATTTCTCTGAGTCCAGTTAAAAGACATAGAGAAAGCTTTAGCACCAATTGTAGGCTCAGCAAATTGAAGCATTTTGTGTTTTCTTCTTTATCTAGTAACTTGTGGTTAGAGATTTTAAGCCTATCTCTCAGCCAAGGAGAGCTAATCCATATAAACTGGTCCTAGTAGGCTGCAGTCTGGTGGGGTTTTATAATCCTGCATTTTTATTCTTAATTTTGCCTATGCATACTAATTATGTTACCTGAGTTTGGGAAAGGAATAGGATTTGTGGTTAGCTGGTGTACCCAGGAGACAGGGAGCTGGATTTACACTATGCTCTGATGAATGCATACTTTACTTATATTAATTGGAAGTGCAACTGAAGTTTAGCTCCCTTCCCTCCAGTAAGTGGCTATCCTCTGGGGTTCAAAATTACATATCCTTATCTCTCTATCAGCGGTCCAATTCATACAGAATTATTTCATGCAAAGTGGAGCTCTTAAGGAAAGTGAAAACATCTACTTCCCCTATACTAGAGAAGACCAGTTGATAGCCTTTTGGCTGAGTACCTTGTGCATACATGTAGGTTTAACTCCTGGAAGTAAACCTAGGTTTCTCACTGTTGAAGGGGAGTTTCTGCTGAGCATCCTCCCTGGTAAAAGGTGGCAGCATTTCTTCCATGGAAGAAGAGATTCCTGTGCATTATTATTTATTCTTATAAATGTAAAAAGCGGTCTAAGCTATAATTCCAGGAGTGTGCATAAAGCTGCAAGTTCCCTGTGAAGAAAAGGCAGCTCCCCACAGTTCAGAATAAAATACTGCCATCTTCTGGAGGTGCATAATTCAAGACAAAATCCCCTCTTTCGCATCACTTGCTCTGCAGCCAGTCTGTAGTTTTCTATAGACGGAACTGGCTGTTTCAGCTCTCCTCCTTAAAGTCTAGTTTGGATGCCTCTGAATTTTGCTCAGCAGCCTGGTACCTGAAGTACCTGTAGCAAGTAGCACTGCGACACATTATCCGCCTTCACAGATCTGACCCAAAGTGATTTATTAAGCCACACAAGAAATGCACAGAGGACAGCAGGGTTGAACTTGTCTCCTGAATCATAATGCAATACCTTATCTACTAAATTATGCTTTCTCTGAAGGTTTAACCTCATAAAATCTCGACAACCAGGTGCTCTCAGTTACATTTTAATGCCTCAGTCATGCACATATTGCCCAAGTCAAATTCTGATTTGTCAGATGAAAGACAATTATTTTTCATTTTATGCTTCTTTATGCAAGAGAAGTGTCATTCTGGTTATTGAGGCTTAAAAGAGAGGAGTCGTACCTCCCACAAAGCTCATTAGAAAGTAAATTTGAATATCAGCAGCGCTTGTTGGCCCTCAATGGAAATAAAGGTAGCTGAGTAGGACTATTTGGAATGCCTAAAAAAAATTAGTTTATTTCTTTTTTATATTTTATTATATGTAGGAGAATTCAGTCCTTAAAACTCAGGGGCACTCTTAACAAAATAGCATGATTATCATTATCACTCTGAAGAAACAAATTAGCCCTGCAAGGACCTGTTCAAACTAACTGAATTGCAGAGTTTATAACCTTAATGTTTCAAAACACTAAATCAGAGGCAAGGGAAAGTGAGCTACTGTTCTAAGGTACAGTCTGTTGTATTTCTAATAAGCAGCAAAGGTGATAAAGAGGCAGATGATTGCTATCTGTAGCTACTGAGAAAGCTTACAAAGACAAATGGCTAGCTATGGTGAGTTAGTAGGCAGCTCTACACTCAGGGTCGGATGCAGCTCACTAAGATGCTGCTCATCTATAGATCAGTGAGAGACCTCCATAATTTGTTGCAACCAACCTGCAAAAGGTGTTACTAGGGAAGTGGAGATTACTCAGTTTCTCTTATGGCCACTTCATCAGGAAATTAAAGAGTTTAAAATTATTGCTGCTGTATCCTGGCAAAGAGGTCATTCTCTCCTGCATGCTCTTTGTTATCCCTCCTTCTCTTGTCCCATCTCTCCTAAAGAATTGTTTTATCAAGGCAGTTAGGAATAGAGCTCTTTAAGTACTCAGAGAGTTGGATTTAGCTTCCAGATTTCTGGGCAGGGACTTAAGCTGGTGTTTTCAGAAAGCCACTGGGAAATTAATTCAGTCATGTTGCTGCCGGTGAAAAATGAAGGGCTTATAGAAGGAGAGTTTGTTTATGCCTAAATCCAAAACCATGATTTATAAAGGCTTAAGGATAGGAAAGATAAAAAGTTGGTCTCATTTGTACACTTCCACTTAGCATCATAATTTCATTCAATTACTTTTCCAAGGGGGCAAAAAGCTCCTCCAGTCTTGGAATGGGCTCTGCTTTGAAGGGTGTCTTCAAAACCTGGAAAACCCACTGTGGTATTCAGGGGAAATCTGGTGTTAGGAAAGATAATAAGTAGCTCACAAATTATCTTCCCTCATTATTGAAACTTAAATTGAATTTATCTTTGTCTTCCTACTGTCAACCAATGCTAGACTTTCCTGCACTGAGACCTTTGTTGGACCACACATCATCACTTCCATAAGTCCTAGTAAGTGCATTTTCCATTTCAACAAATCTAAACACCAATGCAAACTTGACACAACAGAAATATCTGCAAAAATTTATAAACATGTATTTTAGAATAAGAAACAACTTCAGGATAAATTAGAAGGTTTTGTTTAACTGAACAGCCCTCTCTTCCTTACTGAATATGCAAAAAGCAGCAGTTGAATTCCTAACGTGCCCTAATTCTCCAGGAAATTAAATCAGACTTGCTGTTCTTACAGAAACCTAAATCCCTTCTTTGTCTCCATCATTCCTCCTGTATATATCAGACCATTAGCAGATGTTTATGCCATTCTCTGTGTAAGCTGGAATCTTCCTCTCTTGTATACTGCTCAAGAACTGCTAATACAAAGAGAATATTATAGCCCTTTAGCTACTGCACAAACAAAATGGATGCCAATGACAGTGATTTAGTATCTATTTTAAGAG
>JBCJKH010041410.1:0-13558 GCA_039877255.1 Loriculus beryllinus | reverse complement strand
TGTTGATGCTCTATGAGAAGATTTGGTCTTTCTACAGAGTAATACAGATGCTGGTGAAAATAAGATGATGTAATTTGTTCATAACATCATTATTCAAGGAACAAAACAGTATGTAGTCTTATCCGAAGACATAATCTAAGAGGTCTTTACTCTGTGCCAAGCTAAAATTCTGCTATTTAATTACCGATTTAGAAAACATCTTGGGCTCAATTTCCTCCTCTGT
Organism: Loriculus beryllinus; assembly: GCA_039877255.1. Taxonomy (NCBI): domain Eukaryota; kingdom Metazoa; phylum Chordata; class Aves; order Psittaciformes; family Psittacidae; genus Loriculus; species Loriculus beryllinus. The sequence goes on along the minus strand of JBCJKH010041410.1, from coordinate 13,335 downwards.
TACACTTATAAATCTAATGGAGTTGTTTAAGATTTATGGCAGTGTAAGTGAAAGCAAAATCAGGTCCTTTATGTTTAAAACTTAGTTTGCCACATAAGTAATAATTTCTATTTTCTAGGCAAGAGTTTAAGAATCTTGCAGACCTCTGTTTCTGGAAAAGAAATATGAACTACAGTAGTGTGGGTGAGTGATTAATGCTGGAGGGGACGTCTAGGGGCAGTCTGAATTGGCTGGTGTGGAAAATCCATGTGCAGTTCAGATTTAGGATCTGTTTGCAGATGCCTCATAATTTAAAATGTCAAAAACCCCCCAAACCTTAGGCCTCCATGTAGTAAATTAGTACACTGCTTATTCCGTGTGCAACAAGCTTTGCTGAAGTAATACCCTCATATGGGCTGTGAACTCATCCCATTCCCCTTAGTAAGGACTTAACTTCAAAATTGATTGTGACCTTTTAAATCCTAACAGTATCTAAATCATTTAAAAAAAAATCCTGGTTTTATTTAAATCTTATATTTCATAACTTAAAAGGGAAATATGTTGTCTTATTTATCCAGACCTAAAGAGGTCCTGCATTTGCACAGATGTATTTTATCTCTAATGGAAAGGGCTTTCTGTTATGCAACCCGTTCCTTATTGGTTTTCTCAGCTTTCACTTAGGAAAAGAGGTCAACTTTTGAAGTCTGGGGCTGAAGCATGAGTTAGGATCTGCCTGTTCACTGAACAGAGGTGCCTGTACAGCTCTCATCCACCAATGAGGCTCATCAGGTCTCGATGAGTGCCCTGCCCATGGGTTTGCAGGGGCTGCTGTGCGCACGGGTAGTTTTGCCAGTAACACACAGGGACTCCATAAGCTGGAATAGTGCTGCTCTGCAACTTTTGTCACTTCTGACAAGTTTGTATTGTTTTGCCTTTATTTTTTTTCTCCCTAGGGTACTAAAAGTAATAGGAAAGAATCATAAAAATATAGAAATAATAAAGAATCATAATTTACAGCTATCCCTCCCAAAAAGCCCTTTAAAATAATGTAATTCAGTGTCTGTTCAGAATAGACCATTTTAATGTAAATACAGCGTTTAGGTCCAAGGTATATTTCTAAGAACTTTGTTTAGGGAGGAATTGAAGAATTAATTATTCTAAGCTTTTCAAGCAGTGCAAGCTAATATTTTTTAAGATGCAAGAGAGAATAATAATTAGGTACATTGTGCTGTCTTAGAAGTGATTTTTCAATGGCTTTTTTATTAGCTGTGTGTGATGGGTTGACCCTGGCTGGAGGCCAGGTGCCCACCAAAACTATTCTATCATTCTGGACAGGGGAGAGAAGATATAACGAAAGACTTGTGGGTTGAGATAAGGAGAGGGAGAGAGCATTCATCAATTACCATCATGGGTAAAACAGACTTGACTTGGAGAAATTACTTTGATTTATTACCAATGAAATCGGAGTGGGATAATGAGAAATAAAACCAACTCTTATGCACCTTTTCCCCCCACCCTTCCCTTCTTTCCAGGCTTAACTTGACTCCCTGTTTCTCTACTTCCTTCCCATCAGCAGCACAGGGGGATGGGGAGTAGGAGTTGCAGTCAGTTCATCACACATTCTCTGCTGTTCCTTCTTCCCCACGCTCTTCCCCTGTTCCACCATGGTGTCCTTCCCATAGACGACAGTCCTCCACAAACTTCAACATGAGTCCTTCCCACAGGCTTCAGTCCTTCAGGAAGAGACTGCTCCAGCACGGGTCCCCCACAGGGTCACAAGTCCTGCCAGCAAACCTGTCTAGTGTGGGCACCTCTATCCATGAGGTCCTTCCAGGAGTTTCCACAGGATCACAGCCTCCTTTGGGCATCCCCCTGTGTGACATCCTCCATGGGCTGCAGGTGGACATCTGCTCCACTCTGGACCTCCATGGGCGGCAGGAGAGCCGGCCTCACCAAAGTCTTCACCACAGGCTGCAGGAGAATCTCTGCTATGGTACCTGGAGCACCTCTTCTCCTCCTTCTGCACTGACCTTGGTGTCTGCAGGGCTATTTCTCTCTCATGTTCTCACTCCTTTCTCTGGCTGCTCCCACACAGTAACTTTTTCCCCCATTTTAAATATGTTATCCCAAAAGTGGATAATCACTGTTGCTGATGGGCTCAGCCTTGGCCAGAGGTGGGTCCACCTTGGAGTGGGCTGGCGTTGGTTCTGTCTAACACAGAAGAAGCTTCTAGCAGCTTCTCACAAAAGCTACCTCTGTAGCCCACCCCCCACCAAAACCTTGCCATGCAAACTCCATACACTGTGAAAGCAGTGACTCTGAATGAACATTTTGATATTTAATACATTGACTCATGATACTTGTGACTTCTAAGTATGGATTTTCTTTGTTTTCAAAATACTGTTAGATCATTAATTACCTAAAAATTAGTTCAAATTTAAAGGAATAAACCACCCTGTTGTTATTTCTTGAGGTATTCTGCAACCTAAGCAAAGGCTCAGGTATTTCAGATATGATAGATGTGCAGATTGCATAAGACGTTATGCATTGCTCTCTCTAAGATACAGAGTCCTGTCTGCCCTTAAACCCTTTGTTCTCTTGGCTGAATGCAGTTAATTAGCAACCGTCTCCATAGCAACTGCCTCATAGTCCAAAAACATTGTCTCGTTTTTGCAGTTTAGCTTATCACACTGTTTACCTGAAGGGCTTTTCACTGCGTTGAGTCTCATTTGAGTTGGCTACATGCCTGCCCACGGAAGTGAATTGTCAAGATAGAAAAACACCATGGCAGCCAGATGCTGAACAGGGCCCTGTGTATGAAAGCAAAAACATTAAAAAAGTTCTGTGGAAACAAAAGTGGAAGTTTGCAATGATTTGCATCCAGTTTTAAGGCATGTGACTTGCCAGGAATACTGTGCATTTTAAAATACTGCTTTACTTCTGGGCCTTCTTTTACAGTATCTTGCAGCCTAACCTCTTGCGGTGTTCCCTTGCCTGTAACATGCTTTCAAGCCTGTGAGCCTTGCAGGCACAGACCTTCGACCAGGTCCATGAGGAAACTCCCCTTCCTCCGAAGCTGGGCTGTTTCACACACTTCCAGCTTGTTTGTTAAGAGGACACTGCTGTGCACTCATCAGCTGTGTTGAACACTGAACTATTTTTTTCCTTTACATTAGCATCATTTCAAGGGAAATCTGTGAGTGTTGGTTCCATATGATGAATTAATTGCGAAAGGAAGGAGAAGATGTATTGTGGTCATATAATCAAAGTATGCTGGAGATTTAAGCTTATTTATATTAGCCATTAAAGTGGTGCTAAAATATCTGCCACGTACTCCTATGACTCAGACAGTTACAATAGGCATGGATTTGTGCTAATGCAACTATGTCAGTGTAGGATGACATATTTAAATCTCGTTTGAAGCTTATACAGAGGTGTGTCCACATATGCACACACCTTTACAGAGGCTTACTTGAAGGTGTGAGTGTGTCATTGAAATCACAGTGAAATCTTACTACTGTCTTGAGCTGACATTATGTCTGGCCTGAAACCAGGGCACTCCCAGCAGGGGAAAGGCTGGGAGTGAGAAGTAACGTTTTCTTGCTTGCTGGACATTTTGCTTATATTGCTTGGTTTGTTGGGGTTTGGTTTTGTTTTATTTTTTCTAGAAGGCAGTAAAATGGATGAGAGGCTTAGGGTAAGGTAATTCCTGGTTTATCCTAGGCAGACTAGATGCCTGACTAGAGCTAGTTGTTCTGCAACAGTTGTTCTGGTACTCTTTGGCCTCTCTTCCCTTTTCCAGTGATAGTTTTGGCTGCAAAGGTAATTCTTTTGAGCCCCAGATGGCATGTGGGGCTGCTGCATCTTGATAAAAAGGCTTCATTCAATATATGATGTGTCTGAAATGGTCTTTCCATAGATTTGCAAAGATGTCTTGGGCTATTTCAGGATAAAAAGCAGGATGTGTGCAAACCTTGCCAGTACTGCTGGTGTACTCCATTATTCCTGTAGAGCTTCTGGTTGATAGAAGGCTATTCTCTGTTCATGTTAATGTCTTTCTCAAACTATTCCTCATTCACTATCATTATTAGTAGTATTTGAATTATAGCAGTGCTGAAAGTCTGCAGGCAGGATAAAGGCTCCATTGTGGTAGGTCTTGTGCACACAAGATGAGACAATCTCTGCTCTAGCTGTTTACAGTCTGTTTTAAGACCAGTAGCATAAGTGGGTTTATCTCATGAATAGCAGAGAGGGGAAGAAAATGCTACAAATGATAGGAAATCCATGGTTACACAGAGCAACTGTTCATTTAGGCATCTCCCAGACATTTGATGTTTGTTACGTTTCTAACTGTAGAGTGGAAGGAAAATCAAATGCTTTCATTTTTCCTGGGAGCAGTTGCTGCTATCCACCTTTGCAGCCAGCATCATGGTTATAGGGTGCTGTGAGGAAGCCAGAGGGCTCTGTGTGTGAAGAGGCAATTGGGTAGAGCAGCTTGTGGAAGTGCTGGACCAAGGAATAGGCAGGGTTGGCAAACAAAGGACTGCTGAAGGGGAAAACAATTCAATGCGATAAATAGCCTTACCCATCACTCTATCATGGGGCATTACACAGGCTTGTTTCCCATGCTATCCAATTTATAGTGAGTGACTGAAACAACAGATGCTTGAAGGCAATTCCCCAGGAATTCCAAGTGTGTAAGATTCTTTGCTCACATTTGCTCATCTTACACAAACTCACCTTGGAGGAAAACCACAAAAGTGTCCAAACTGTCTGGATATTGTCCAATTTTTTTAAAAAGGTGTTTAGCATCGTCAGCACCTTCAATCTATAGCCCAGTTCTCCTGAAACCAGACCTGTAGGGGTCCAGAAATGGAAAACCCTAATGGCCTGAAAATGCCTGTTAGAACTTGATGTTATTTAATTAAAATAGAGCTTGGCCGATGGCAAAACAGTGGAAAGGACCTACCTTTTTAAAATCATGGGCCACATCTTCAGCCTATATAAACTGGCAGAGCTCCACTGAAATAGATGTTCAGCTTCTGACAATTAGCAGGGTTGATGAGAAGAACTTCTGAAAACAGGAAAAAAACATTTTGGGGCCACAGAAAGTATCAGTAATGTTCAGGTGCAGAAATTGTTTCTAACAGTTTTTAAAAACTGATCAGTTTCCAAAGTAACTGTATCCTTTACAATCTTGTTTTTGTTGATGTGCAATTCGAAGAAAGAATTCATCTCGCTTTCCCAGGGCTGCATTAAGTTTGCAGAGCTTGCAGCTGTAAAATGTACTATATGCTGGTTTTTGCAAGTCATTCACTTATGAAAGTAAGACATCAATAATTCATTCTGGTAAAGCCAGTCTCTACGGTTGTGTAAATTCACCTATTATGTGATAACATTAATCAACCTTAACTAAGTTTTTTATAAAGCGAGAGAGCTTTGATTGAAAGTTGTGACCTCACCTCAATCTTTTCCAGGGAAAATTCTTGCTCGGATGAAAGCTCCCATATGTTTAAAAGCTGTTGCATTCTTACATTTTAATGTTTCCCATTAATTGTTTGGGGTTTCTTATTTTTAATTGGAAACATGAAAACAAAGCCTGAACAACAAAGCTGACTGCTTACTTATCCCTCTGCATGGTGTCAACCTGACAGACTCATTAATCTATAAAAATATCAAATCGGAATTGGAAGTGAATTGAACTTGCTGAAAGCAGTGCAATGTTTACAATCTGGTTTTAGACTGACTTTTTTCTACCTGCTCTGTTTTCCTTGAATTAAACCGTCTATGTAATTTAAGGAGGTACTGCAGGTTAACTTCATACTACACTATATGGGTAAGGCTTGAGAGTTCACTGGCTGCAAGCTGCAGATTAACTGCAGAAATAAAAGCAGTTGCAAGTAAAGCTAACTTTAAATACAGCTGCAAGAGGGATCTGGGATATTGTTTCAGGTTGCTAAACTTGAGCCATGAAAACAGTTGGGAAGTCACATTTCTAGTCCCGGCGGTGAGCTATGCATGGGCAGCCTGTCTCCACTCCCACCCACTGGGGAATGGGGTGATTTAGCCAGTAGGTGAAAGAGTAGAAAATGGGGGAGAAATGGTGCCTGGTGATGCGGGACAGCCAGCCATCGTGGTGTGGGTGCAGCCAGGTTAGTCTGCTCCCTGGTCTGCTGCAGCTGGGTGGTTGCCTTTTTAACTTTTCATATTGATTTATGATTTATTTTATTATTCAATATAATCACATGACATTTTGTGAATTCTTCACATTCCATAAATTAATAATATAATTTACTATCTGTTATGATCTATACTATTTGTGATGCCACCACCTGCAGCTGCCAGCAGCCCTGGTCCCACCAGGGGTACCTAGGCACCCCATCCCAGTGGCTGGGCCAAGGTGCTTCCTCCCTCATTCCTGGCAGGAAAGGGGCGTGCTGTGCTGCCATAGTGACTCATGCCCCAGCCATTCCTGCAATTTCTGCCCCTCTCCCACCTCATGGACCACGTTTGCCCTTGGGAAACTATTTTCTCAGCAGAAGACATGCACAAGACATGTTGTGGCCAGTCTGCTCATCAGGAGGTGGTGGCAAGTGTCCTAACTCCTTACAAAGGGTTGGAGTGGGTGGCTGAGGGTTGTAGCTTTCCAGCCTGCACCAGCATTTGGTTCCAATATAGCCTGGTAAGGGGCCCTTCTCATGCAAGACCGAGGGGGAAAGACAGGACACCCCTCTCCACTCACCTGCTAGTGGCAGAAGTTTTCCTGATCAGAGTGTGGCTCCATACCTCTAGTGAGCCAAGCTGACCCAGGTTTCTTCTGTCTTTCCCATCAAGGAAGATTCATATATCCTTTATTAATAAATTACAAACTTTAGTAATGACTTGAGAGGACTATTTAGTGGCTCTAGGGCTCTGCTTTTTATGAAACCATCCATTAAAAATAATGTCTTTTGCTTATGTATCCTGTGAATTAGGGAAGGTTTAATGAGAGTATAAGAGTTGGCATGTGTGCAAGCTAGGAGACAGGCACACAACATTTTTCTGGTAAGAGTAATATGACAGGTTGGCCTGTAGTATGCCTGTTATTGAAACATCTAAATTACCTGAAAATTCATGGTTAAATGAGTAGACTTGCAATGCTCTGTGTAGTTTCAGGTCTCATTATTTTTGCAGCACTAGACTTCATAACATGCAGTGCAAAATACAATTGTCAAATTGCTTGTGAGAATTGGAAGTTGTACTGGACAATCGAATGAATTGATGGGCTGGCTACCACAGGCAAAACTTGATTTCTAAGCTTGTGTAGATTAAGCTATAAAAGATAACCTAAGGTCGCAGATATAAAGCCTAGCAAGAGCTTTCTTTGAAGAAAATTGAGTTGTAGGTTGTTAAGAAGAATGATTCTAAAATACAGAACAAAATTCTCTGGACAAAAATGTGATACCAAGTTCCACAGAAAAACCCAGATTCACCCATGCAGCTCCAATGGAGTTTCTTCAGCACAGATGAGGTGAGACTGGCCTGATCTCATCTGGGAAATTGCATCATGAAAAATCTGGCCCATAGCCCCTGCAGTCAGGAGAGTGCTGACAAGGGGTTTTTGCATTTCTTCTTTCTGTTCTGTTTTGGGATGTTACAGGCCAAGATTTCACATTGCGCTGAAAACTGGCCAGGGTAGTTACTTTACTTCACATATTGAATATAAGTAGGAGACCACTCTCAGACATAACTGTGTGGCCATGGAAGGTTAAATGAGGTCATAGGTTATTTTTACTGGCATTTCCTCCAAACCAGGGTTGTGAATATGAGAGTGCTGTATGCATGAGCAACCCAGCCCACTCTGCACATCTTGCTCAGTGATACTGTTGCCTGGGAAGCTGCTGCCCTGCCAGGGGTCCCTTCAAGTGACTGGGACTGAACACATGTGCCATGCACAGATTAGTCTAAATACCCCTGGAGAACACATGCAATATCAGTAACTTGTTGAAAATGAGGCTTAAACTGTTTTTTTGCCAAATGAATAATTGTTTAGTATATGAGTTAAAAATTGTGTTCAGTGCTGTGATATACTACTTTAAATAAAAGGCCATTATGCCTAATAAGTTGAGGGTGCGAGGACACGTGTGTTTCTGTCTATATGCACCTGACCACTTTGTATGTGTTTTAACCTAATGGGTTTCATTAGAAGCTCTGGGAGAAATAAGCAAGGAAGAGGCTTGAGACTGGTGAGTTTATTTTACAGCATTGCCCTCTTGATTCATAATCTAAGATACCAAGACTGTGGTGGAGGCTGAAGTGCAGTGGTGGTGAGTAAAAAGGAAATCCCCAGGTCTGTGAGTGTTGTGAGGCTGGGACAAGCAAGGCTGGTATCTCGGGGGGGAGAAATGAAAGCCCAGGGAGAAAAATAGCTTTTGTCTATGTTCCCTGCACTGGTGCCTCACTTAAAGGGAAATGCAAGCCTATATGTAGAAATGGCGTAAGGCATCATTTAGTACAAGTCCAGATGAAACTTGTAATACTGGTATCAGTTTAAGTACCTGAGTTCTCCACAGCATAGGCAGCTTCACAGATTTCTGATTCATCAGTGGATTTTTAGGCTTCATGCTGGTTTTCTGAAAGGGTGTTCAAAGGGGGAGGATTTTGCTCCTTCAGAGCAACACTGTCCTCTTCAGCTTCCTGCCATACCCATTGCAGGAGGGAGATCACCTCTTTCCGTAGCAGGGCATCAATGCTGCACAGCTTGGTACATGAGCGCCTGCAGGAAGGTAACACAAGTGCCTGCGGAAAGTCCCACAATAGCTTATGTGTCACATCATCTACTTATAACCACTAGGAACAGTCAGGGCAAAGGTTTGCAGATTTTGGATGGCAGGGCTTTAACAGAAGCAGTCAGAGCAGGTTGAACAGGAACGACTGCTTTGTCAGGTGTGGAACGTAAGAACAAACTGAAAAAATCTGCTGTAGAAATAAAGAAATGGGAACAGAGGAGGAAATTTCAGAAACTGAGGTGAATTTAGAGTTTGGCCATGTTTCTGTGCTCTGAGGGAAGACGGGGAACGAAGTGGCCAAGCAAGAAAACTTTTGGAGCTTAAGCAATGGAAATTTGGTGTTAGGATTGTTGACTGTGTGTTGGTACTAAACAGATAGGGGGAAAGATGTCCGTAACAGGCAAAGTTGCTAGGAAAAGAAACATAAGTGTATTTGTAAGCAGTAAAGTCTTTCATATACAAAACCCTGAGATGCAATAAAATTTTGTTTTGTGCTCTAAGACTTTAAGTCACAATGAATATTTGTGATAACTGCCAGATTCAGACAATGTCTTCAGTGAGATGTGAACTTCTCTAACACCTCCTGACCCCACTCAAATTAATACAAAAACTTCTCTTGACTTCTGAGGCCATAATGGGTGGTCCTCATAGCAAAGCTTCTGAAAACTTACAGTATATTCTTTACTCTTATTTCTATTAAGGTAGCATGTAAGAAACAGTGAGTAGAAAGCTCAAGAGTTTACCATCTAAGTCTATTCAGCTGAATCATCTTTCAAATGGCAGCAGTGCAGCAAAGGCATCAGAAGCCCAGGCTGCAGGCCTTGTTCAGGCCAGACTCCCCTTGCATGAGAGCTGCAGGACTGGTGTGAACAAGGGAATTCTTGCTTGTCTTGTGAAAGGAAAGCAAGCAACTATTAGAGTCAAAGTGTTTGTTCTACAGATAATAGGTTTATATAATTACTTTGTCACACAGGTGCTTTTTTTTTTTCCCAAATCCCTCAACTGTGGTTTCTATAATTATGATTCTGAAGTTCAGTCAAGTTACTTTTGAATAGCTGCTCCCAAAGAAAATAAGTCTATTGCTGCTAGTGATGTTGACGAGGTAAAGTGTTCTATCACTTCACACATTTTTATTAAGCAATGGGGTGAAAGGCAGCATAACTTGAAAGCGCTGTCGTATCTTTGATAAATGCTTTCTAACGTAGCTGTGTTTTGCCCAGTTATGACAGAACCCATTAGAATGACATATATTTCAGCTGTCATCAGTCTGGATCTGCATATGCTTCGGGAGAAACAAATGTTTCCTCTCCTCCAGGAAAAGACCTGTGCTGCAGGAGGGGAAGACCCTTTGCTGCAGGCTTTGGGTGGTGGGCCACACAGAACAGACCCCAACAGGTTTTTTTGCCTTGTTTTGAGGTGTGGACTTTTTTGTGCTATATTCACGGCAGAAGTAGCAGGCAATTGGCCCAGCTGGCTCTGCCAATTGGACCTGCTGCAGTGTATTTATTCATTTATTTATTCACTTTATCTAGCACAGCAAGGTTCAGCTCTTGGATTTGAAATGGAGGGCACTACTCAATATAAATAATAATCAGATAGGTATGTACCAGGTTTCTTAATGCTAACATTCAGTTTAATGCAGTATTTTTAAAGAATAATTTCCACAGCTGCTCTACCAAGGAGAATTTATGTACCAGGTTTCTTTTGGCAAACAGAGAAGCTGACTGAATTTAAATATAGGCATTATTTGAAAGTACAGTGCCAGCTGCAAGACCCTATGTTGTGTTTACTATTGTGTAAAAATTATAATGGTAGTTAAAAGGATGTTATTTTCTTCTTAAAATATTAATTTCAAAATTCCTAATAATGTCTTTTTATCACTTTTGGGGGAAGACAGACAGAAACCCCACTGTTTCTCCCCTGTGTAGTCAGTTTCTTATGGTAAAGAGCTTTTCACATAAGAAGAAATAAATGCAGATACACTTACAAATAAAACTAGGGCAAGTTTAAAGTCTAAAACTGATTATTATCTGAAACTGGATTTAATAAATGAGAATGGTTGGTGAAAAAAAAAAATGGATATTACCCCTTTAATTATACAAAAAAATTACAATGTGAAATGCCATCATAACTAGAGTTGACAGTACATTCAGCTCTGGATCAAACCTCACATTGCTTGAAGTAAAACAGAAATATTACTCTGATTAATTTTGCATTGTAATAATTATTTAATGCTCATAATGAAGCCTTGTCCTTAGGGTTTTATGCTTTAGCTGTTTCTTACCCACGCCTCGTAGTTATTAAGTACAGACAAAGCTGCCATTTTTTCAAATGGCATAATGTATATCAGTGTATGTCAATGAGAAACATCAAAAATAGACATTTTCTGGCATAATACATTAACTGTATGAACTATGGAACAGTTTCGCCATGTTTGGAAGTTTCTTAAAGCAGTGCATCAGCCATAAATAGATTTCTTTAAGTACCAGTGGCTGTCATTTAAAAATTTGATATAACTTCATTTTTAGAGAAAAAGAATTGCCCTGTTTGTGTTCTGTCATTTCAGTTAATTCCAAGCTTGTTCTTCTCATATCTAGTACACTCATTTATTTCATCCTATTGCCCAGTATGTACTTTGGAACCATTGTTTTATTTTTTTTTTTAAACTACTGAAAATGTGTACGTTTTGCATTTTGATACAAAAAAGTTTGCTTGATGCTGTGATGTTTGGTTTTAGACAGGTTTTACAAGTCTGTAATGAAGGTCTTAATGCAGTATTGAAACTGAATTTTGGGTGATTGGGGTGGTTTTTAATGTCAACACTGCAGGATTAGACCTAAACACCATGTATCTTGGTGATCATGTAACAAGAGTAAATAGCAAGATTGGCCACAATAAATTTGTGGAGGTTCAGAAGTTGTAGTGCTCAAATTAGACATTGACGGTACAACCGTGGTGCTTTGTGCCCCATCTGAGAGCCTGAACATTTTATGGCCAAGGTAATTTTGGTGTGAATAACTTCATTTGAAGTCAAGGTGGGAATCTTTTCTTCTGAAGGGTGGGAGAAGCCACATGGGAGTTGTCTAGGAATAATTCAGGGAAAATTATGTGCCCACATAAAGTAACGTCGTGGGCTGTTTCTTGCCCTTGTGTGGTAAGTCCTTGCCCTTGGAAAAGAGCCAGATGCTCACATTGTGTAAATCAGTGTGATTCTCACTGGCGTGCATGCACACCACGTGAGGATGTGAGATCTTTTTTTTTTCTCAAGCTTCTTCTAGTTGTGTTTCTTGACATATACTTAGATATCATCTAAGTGCCGACACTGTCAAATATTGTATTGAATATCAAAAGGCTGCTCCATCTCAGATGGCAACTGTGAGACTGAACGAGAGTAGTGTGAAATTGTCCTTAGGCTGTTGCAAGCCCCGCGTGTGGGTGCAATTTGGACATGCAGAACAAATACTTGTGACCTTTTCTGTACTACTTTCTTGTAATTATGAAAGTGACGTGAGTTAGGAAGTTTAGCACTATGTTTGGCCAATATTTAGTAACTGAATTATAGATGATCAAGCAGAAGAAGCACTACTTTGAGAGAAATAGTCTTTTTGCAAATGTATGTCAGGTAGCGCTAATATGCGAAAACCCCCAATATGTAGCCTGTCAGTGACACATTGATTTTTATAGCATCTGTATTAAAACTAGCTCAGTAAACTGGGCTGAAAGAGGACAATCCACAGAATTTATTTAAAACTGTAGTTCTGCAGACATGTATGTTGCATGGTTTTCTGAAGTTGACAAAAGAAATGCATCCATAGGCCTCTTCCCTGTGCATGTTCTGTTTAAAATGTTTCTATGTACTCATTTTTAATGTAGTATTACCACGAAGGTGAGTTCTTAATTTTAACTTTTCAATTTTTGCATCAGATTAGCTGTCGTTAGCTAATTATAAGGGCCCTGTGCTACTTTTCTGCACAAGAAACTCCTAATAGGAATGGTTGCTCTGACAGATTGTCATTAATCTGTTAATAATGAGATTTTTCCATTTTATGCTTAGATATAAGCTCTTTGGGGAAAGGATCATCTCTTTGCTCTGTATTTGTATAGTGCTTAGTACAGCAGGGTTTGGTCCGTGGTGGGGCCCCATGGTCCCTCTGTCATACATGCACCACTCCTATAAATAATAGTGTTTGATGGGGAGTGAGATGAGAAGAATTCTTTGTGTGAGGAAGGTAGTTCACTGAAGCCTGAGCAGACAGCTGAAATGATGGAGCTTTGACTTCTGGAGGGCACTGGGCTTTTCTCCGCAAGGCGCAGCCGGGCAGGGCAGAGCCTCATGCCCTGTGAGCACAGCCCCCGTGGGAGAGCGTGCAGAGCCCCAGCCAGCGCTGTGACTCCACTGTGCTCTTTCACAGGCACGCAGGAGCCTGACACCAACCAGCAGCCCTGGGAGTGGGGTTATTTTCATGGCCAGGCTGGCGCTGGTTGACTCTCCTCTCCTCTCCTCTCCTCTCCTCTCCTCTCCCTCTCCTCTCCCTCTCCTCTCCCTCTCCTCTCCCTCTCCTCTCCCTCTCCTCTCCCTCTCCTCTCC
>JBCJKH010041406.1:11686-25363 GCA_039877255.1 Loriculus beryllinus | reverse complement strand
ACCTGGAGCATTGTGTGCAGTTCTGGTGTCCTCAACATAAAAAGGACATGGAACTGTTGGAACAAGGCCAGAGGAGGGCCACGAGGATGATCAGGGGACTGGAGCATCTCCCATACAAAGACAGGTTGAGAAAGTTGGGACTGTTTAGCCTGGTGGAGAGAAGGATGCTTGGAGACCTCATAGCAGCCTTCCAGTATCTGAAGGTGGCCTATAGGGGTGCTGGAGAGGGACCCTTCATTATGGGCTGTAGTGAGAGGACAAGAGGTAATGGGTTAAAACTTAAACAGAGGAAGTTTTGTTTGGATATAAGGAAGAAATTCTTTATGGTGAGGGTGGTGAGACGGTGGCACAGGTTGTGCAAAGAAGCTGTGAATGCTCCATCCGTGGCAGTGCTCAAGACCAGGCTGGACAGAGACTTGGGGGACATGGTCTAGTGTGAGGCATCACTGCCCATGGCAAGAGGCTCAGAACTCGATGATCTTAAGGTCCTTTCCAACCCAAACCATTCTATGAGTCTATGATTCCTGGGTGACCTGGAGCATGTGTACCACAGCAGTTGATGCTAATAAGGAACAGGAAAGCTGTGGCTCTTTTGTTTATTCTTGTAATCCTGCAAATGGTGTGTGTGTGGACTTCCTCTCCCTGCTATATCCCTAGTCTGCCACATAACCACAGTAACAGAGCTAAACTGTTTAAGGACACATGCCACCACCACTCAGAGGTGGTTCAGCTAGATAGATGTCCAGGCTGAAAATCAGTATACCAGGGAATGCAATGCAACACATTAATGCAATAAAATCATAAGTGTCTCTGGAAGTTATCCCAAAACCATCCAGATGGCATAAGAGGGTGACTTTCCCACAGATGTTTCAAGCCCTCCCATAGTGACTGGTGTACTCATAGCAAAGTCTTCTGTGGCAGCACCCAGAAACCTCTGCAGTGTAAACCTCTTTAGTCTGTTTTGGCTCTGCTTCTTCCTTTAATGTATTCTTCATTGTACAACTGGTTTAGCATGACCCCTATGATCAATCACATCACTATTATCTTCCTTATTAATCACATCTGACATTCAATTGGCATATTTTGACAACCTTATCAGTAAGATTTGTGTCCTCATTTGACCTCAGCCTGTCAGGGATGGGAGGACAGGGAGTCCTTGAACAAGCCTTAGCCATAATGATAAATAGTGAACAGAAGAGACATCTTTCTTTGTGATGTCTTGCTGTGCTCTGTAAGAAATAATGGGTCAGCCTATTACCAGACTGAGTGCCTGCACTAAATGCCTTCACTGAGTTCACCAAGCACAGGCAGAACACAGAGTACTATACCATGTAGTAGTTAATCATCTAGTTTAGTGCAAGGAATCACATCCCTGTTTTTTCCCATCTCTCTCTCTGTCCTGCAAGTATGGTTGAGTCAGCACCTGCCATCACTTTATGAACACCAGAGCATGAACTCCTCTAAAGCTGCCCTGCCATTGCTCCTGTCAGGTCTCACCAGTAAACATGCAAGAGTGGTCTGGTACCTTAGCTTTCTGAAGGGATTCACAACAACACTGGATTTCTGCTGAGAGAAAGCAGGACACCCAGTCTCAAAGTGTTCAGCCACCGTTTTGATTCCAGAAAAATTACTGAGCAAGATCTTCAGGATTTAGCCCATGAATTGTGATTCTTGTAGCACACCCAGATCCTGAGTTAATCTGAACTAAAATCGTGTCAGGGAGGTCTCCTCCTGTTTCTGTTCCTAGTGGGGCAATAGTCTTAATGTCTGTAGCTCTCACATTAATTGCAAGTTGCTGCACAGGAAGCAATTACAGACAAGGCCTGAGCTGCCCAGGCTCATGGCTGCCTTCCTGAGTCTCATCAAGCATCTGTGGACAATTGGATGGATGGAATGTGCTAACGAACGTATTCCCCTGCACCTGGCTTGTCCTACTGCTTATGTGCTGGAGCCAGGGCCAACCAGGCAGGTCAGGTGAAGGTCTCAGTGGCTGATTGTCTTCAAGCAGCAAAGGCATACTTCAAATGTGTACTTCAGCCCTGCACAGAGCAACCTGGGGAGGGAGGTCTGGAATATAAGGACTTTTCCTGTAGCTGTCCTGTAAAAGGCTGCCTTGCGAAGGAAGCTCCTGGAAAGAAGAGGCTACGTCTCCTTACATTCTGCTAAATCACCAGATGACACTAGAGAATATGCAAGATCAGACAAAATTGTCTGGGTGTCCCACAAGAGAGAAGCCAGCTGAACTAGCTGTAATGTGGTGTAGATTGCAAACCCAGACCATGCGCACAAGCTTGGTTTTGGTCTGGAGCACGTTGTACCCTCTTTTCTCAAGCCCACTGCCAATGTGCCAGGCTGTCAGTGGGGGTTACACAAATCGCACATGGGGTGTCTGTACCAAGCAGGTTATCTTTTATGCCATAATAAGCTGTCCTGAAAGAGGTTCCCATTATCTTTACCCTCCTTCTGATGACACATTTTCTGCACCACAAAGCTGCTTTGATCTGGGCAACTCAAGATTCATGCTGTGCTGTGGACCTCTGTGCAGTGGACTGGGTGCTTTCGTATAGTTCTGGACCTTTTTTCTTCTCATGGTCTTCATCTGCTTGTCCTTGAGTCTTGGCTGCCTTAATGGCTGCAACTAGAGGCATACTTGAGTCCAAACCTTCCATGTGTACAGGAACTTAATCTGATGTAAGCATCGCACTGCTGACTCCTTCCTCGTGTTCATCCTCTGCAGCCAGGTCAGGACACAGAGCTTTTGCAACGAGCGTTCCTGTTTCGTGACCCACATGGATTAGGTGCAATTGGACAGACCCGTCCATGATTCATTGAAAAGCTGCCTCTGACACTGGGTTTAGGGCAGGAGAAAGGCTAGTTTGATCTTGTGTGGTGCTACCATGTGTGTCAGAGAAATAACACTTGGAGATCTGCTTATTTAAATGGAGAGTTTTGGCTTCATCCGACCTGGGTTTAGTCATGTTGCTGACTGAAGGGCTGCTGCTTTGGGTTTTGACTCCAGTTTCTGGAGCAGATGGTGTATGGGAGGCTGTGTGCTAGCTTTCCGCCTGTTTCTGCCTGTAGCTAGCTGGATGTGGTCCTGGAATATCCTTTTCGTAATAACCATGAGGCACCAGCAGAGCCAAACCATTCTGCCTGGCAGTCTATCTGGGAAGGCTGTCCTGCTGTCCAGCAAGGATTTTGGAACTACTGTTTAAAGATATCCTGCCACCGGGACAGCACTGCAGAAGCCAAAAAGGGTTTCAGGCATAGAAAATGCAGCTTTTCATGGTTTTGTTCTTGACCTCACTGGAAAAGAGGGAAAGTTTTCAGCTGCCACGTGGTCTGCAGATGTGTAATTGGTGGTGTCCATCCATTTCCCCAAGGGCACTCATCCATGCAAAGGCTGCCACCAGCCACCTCTGCAACTAGGCTACGTGACAGCAGTCCTGGCTCCTGATGGCAGGAGGCTGCCTGAGCACCCACGGTATGGCTGCCTCACTGCCTCTTTTAGAGGCACAGCAGGGCCCTCTGTGCTAATTAGAGGTCTCTGAGCCAGACAGCAGCTCCCTGCCTGGGCCAGCGGCCTGCCCCCTTACCTTTATTATCTGCCATGAAGTGTCAGTCAATGGACTCTACTAACAAGGACTTCAGCTCACTCAAAGGGCATGCAGTCGCTTCATGCAATGCTAATCCTGCAGGATTTTCCAGCTGTGCCCCTCCTCTCTTCACTTTCTCTGCTGCAGCAGTGTATAGAGGCAAAGTGAACGAGATTCCTCTTTTTCTCCCATCCTCCATTCAGTCCTGTTCACACTCCCAAACACACCTTCTCTTCCCTGTTTTCTGATTTATAAAGGGTTCCAGTTTTTCCACCTGCTCCTCGCCTGCCTTTCTGGGCCATGTTCAGCAACAAGTGTGAGCTATGCAAAACGCTTGTCTCCCATCAGGTGTAAACAGATATTATGGTCACTTCTGCCCAGCTCCACTGCCAGTAATAAGGATGTAAATAATGCATGAGCTGATGCTAGAGAAGGATCAAATATGTGCAGCTGTGGGTTATTATGTGGTACTGTGCTTTAAGGTTGGTGAAAAGAGCCACTTTATAGCTACTTAGGAATTTTGTATTGTCTTACCAGGAGGAGCTTTCATCTGAATGTGCTCACAAGATGACATCTTAATTAGGAACAGTCCTTCATTTCAGTTTTTGCTTGGCTCTTGGTTAAACAGCTGGGATCCCCCTGGATCAGGGTCACAGCAAAGCCAGCGGGAGGTAGGTGATAATGGCTGTGGAGACTTTTTCACTGCAGAAGGACAAGCAGAAAGGTGAAAGGGGAGGATTGTTCCAAGCTCCTTGTCTCTCCCCTCACTCAGAAGTGCCCTGAATAATACAGCCTAAACCATCCCTATCTTGAGGCCTATGGCTACCTCCCATCTTTGACTGCAGGATGGAGAAAGCTCACCTTGGGCAGGATGTTAGCACTGGAGAAACAAAGCAACCATTTATCTCTCCAGAACGTTTTGACTGTGTCTCTTGTTCAATTTTTCATCTTCTGTGAAATGATGGGCAAATCAGGCACAACACAAAGCAAATCGTCTCCAAAGCTATCAGAATTGTCACTTTGGGGCACTTTTTTGTTCAGCTATTACAAGTACTCTTTTCTAAATAATTTTCTGTCTTTGTTGATGTCAGTGCTCGCTCGCTGAGAGACATCAAAAGGCTTGCAATGCTCCTTTTTTCTCCAGTGCAAAAGGCACCTGTGCCTCATGCTGATCTGTTTCCAGCACTCTTGACATGGTTTAGTGTGAGGTGTACCTGGCATGGCAGGGGGGTTGGAACTTGATGATCTTAAGGTGCTTTCCGACCCTAACTATTCTATGACTTGATGACACACACAAGTCAAATGATTTCTCTCCTGCTTCTGAGTTTGTGCATCATGAACCAGCTTACACTTGTGAGTATTCTTTCCACAGCCCAGGGCAGTCAGGCAGCATGGCCAGAAAACAATGAGCTCAGATCAGGAAGGCTTTGCTTTGCAAACCATCTCACCAGGGGCAACCTAACCCCAACACAGGCATGTGCTTAGATGGAGGGGCACCATCATGAGATTTCCATCCTCCCCAGATTGGAAACTGCAGGCAACCAGAGTGAATGTCAGAGGGTCAGGGTGGAGACACCATGTTCCCAGGATGTTTTAATATTATAAGGAATGGTTTAGGGTTATACCTACGGTACTCTGGGAGCAGAGGAGGCTGAAAGGCCTGTCTTCTAGCTGGTCCCCGTTCTCCCCAGAACTGGGATGGTGTCTCTGGGACAAAGCGGGGTCCTTGCTTCAGAATGCTTCTTCTCATGTGAGAGCAGAGGGTAAAGTTGGGACTGCCCAGGGGCAAGGACCTGGGCCTTAAACTGTAGGGAGAAGCTTGGGCACAGCACTTCATTCATGGCCTATCAGTGTGCTGGGGTCTCGGTGAAGGCATAGTGTGCAGTGATGTTGGGAAAGACTATCGCAATGCACAACATTAAGCTGAGGAGGTTCAGCATTTACTTGAGCTTTTTGGGTTATGTCACTTTGCAGTTTCATCTCATCTTGTACATGGCACTTCTGTCCCTGGCTAAACTGTTGCTTTGTTGCTAGAGATAGTTCCAGCATGTTGTTCTCTCAAGAACTGTAATTAAATCAAGTGTCTTAAACTAACCTTCCTTTAGGTGGACAGAGTCATTGGTACCCATGTTATGCTGTTCTTCACTGGAGTACCAAGTGCAGGCTAACACAAGGCACCAACTCGGGTCACAGGAAGGACAGTCTCCATGGCAGAGGGCAGGTGGTCAGCGGCCCAGCAGTATTTCTCCCCCAAGACATGGACACCACCGTTTGCCAGTGTGAGAGCAGGGGTGGGCAGAAGGGACCTGTGTGTCTCTAGTGATGACTCTGCAAAGGAATGTGCGTTTTCTTTAGCTTTGTCATGGGGAGAGGCTTCTGGCCTGGCCGTCTGCATCCAGGCTGCCTCTCAGTGCTGTGGAGGGCACTGCCTGTGAAAAATCAAGACCAATAAAAGAAGAACAGTTGGAAAGATCATAACTTGTCAGTGCCCAAAGCTTAGGCAGGAGCAGATGACACCAGCAAGCGGTGCTCCAGCAGCAACTCAAGGAGATGAAACAAGAAGCCATCAGAGGAGCCTGGAAATTCCCATCTCTCTGTGGCTCAGAGCCGAGCACATGAGAGCAGGAGAGAGAGTTCAGAAAGACCTGAGAACTGCAGGAAGTGCTGCTGGTGCTGGCCATTTGTTTGGCTCATCTTCCTCTATAACACCCTATTACACCATCTCAGAGGTGAGAGGCCTGGATCCTATTTATCTGTGGTCATTAGAAATCCCTTTTGAACTTTGATGAGAAAAAATGGTCAATGCAGCACCCTCCAGTTATGTTTCATTTAGTGGCATACTTTTGGCTGAAGGATTTTCAGTGGTGTTTAAAACTGTTACACATCCAGCACTTCCATAGCTTCCTGGGTGATGAGCACCAGACTGTTGCATTGGGAATATCTGGAAATCCTGCTGGGATCCTTCATAGTTTTCCTCTGCTCCATGGTGCTGCAGTAAGCATTCCCAACCACACTCACAGACACGGTCACATCCCTCTCCCATTTGCTGACATATGGAATGAATAGCTAGCAGCTTTATTGACATTTTGATACAGGGTGCAACTGTCATAACAAAAGGATACCAGGGCATCCAATTTAGCTGTAAATTTACCTCTGTCACACAGCCCTTAGACCTGCAATTCCGAAACACACTGCCATAACAAATACCAGTTTTTTCCAGTATGGATACTGAGAAGTTCAAGTATTCCCAGTAATAGAGCAAATCAGTAGTAAAGCACTTGGATGACTTCTACATCAACACTTAAGAAAACAGCGTCAGAACTCGGGAAGAAGGGAGGGGAGCTCAAAAAGAAGAGGCTTTTAATTTCATTTAGTGATGTCTACTAATATTTGCAATGTCAGAAGATGAAGCAACATCGTCTACATCTGGATAAAAGGAAATAGTTGTAGTTCCAAATCCTAAAGCTTATGAAGTGACAAATGGTGTTTATCCTATCTAGAAAAAATGTTATTCTTAATTGTTATACTGTCACCACTGCCAGCTCTCACAGCTTCAGTGTGTGGCTCATGACAAATGGTGTCTTTTCAAGCCCTGTTTTGGGTATATAGGAGTCTCAACAATGCTTGTTTTTTTAAGCTTGAAAGTGTATTCCAGAGCAGAACCTGAAGGCTGAAAAGGTGGAAGACAGAGAATTCCCTATATGTTGACTTTTTAAAATCTCGTAATTTTTAAGAAAGTGTGATCATTTTGTCTTATTTTTTGGTTTTCTGAGATAGTAATACCACAGAACAGGAATTCACAATATGCACATGTGCACATACATACATGTCACTTCATTTGCTGCTGCCATGGCTCTCTGCAGAAAATATCCTTTGGTTTTGCATTTATCATGTTTCACATGCAAGCCTTGTAGCTTTACATACCTATTGGACCTTTGCATGCATAGAAGGTGCAAGAAGATGTAATTATACTTCTGTTTGTTCACCTGGGTACATTTCCTCAGCTAGTCTGGGAAGCTGCATGCCATAATACCTTGAGGAGTATTCGTACCATAGGATCATGAGGATAAACTTTCTGAGAGACATCTGAGAATGTGGTTTAAAAACCCCAAAAGAACCTGAAAAATAAACCCAGCTCATCAGACACTAGATTTTCACATGGAGATACAGAGAAACTAGAAATGAAGGAGTTTCCAGGAGATGTTTTTCTGCAGCTGAAGATTGGTGGGAACATGCAGGTAAGTCAGATGCTTAGATCAAGGCAGCTGGTACACATATTTTAGAATATATATTTTTGTTGGACATTAGAGAGCATTAAAAAGTGGAACTGCCCACCTCATAGCTTCCTGGAAGTGCTGGCCACTCATTCATGTGCAGAGCAGCAATGCTTCTTAGGTACTGAGACACCACTGACTGTCCCTGTGCAGAGAGAGCGCTGTTGTAGGATACAGGAATGCCTGGCTGTGAGGTTTTGACTTGAAATAGACCTTGGTCCAGTCTTAGCAAACATTTTCATGTTTAGCCACAGAAAGAAGTTGCCAAGACAATGCTTTCACACACTGAAATTAGAATATTTCTTGTAAATATTAGCCCAGCTTTGTCCCTTTGAATGTGGAGGAGTCTCACCACAGGAGAACACAGTTTATGGTCATGCTGGCACTCTTCCTGTGACAAGCACAAACAGCAGCTAAAGCATCAAACCCAGGAAGATAAAGCCAGGCAGAGAGGAGGGGAGCTATGGGAGCTGAGGGAGCAGTGCAGAGGACAGGCTCTGTTTCAGTCACCTCAGCCCCTGCTAGCTGCTCCTTCAGAGAAGGGACAGGTATCCGCAGGCACTGAGGCTTGCCTGTGGACCCTTCTGTGGGATGCTTTTAACAGGTTGGCTGGATTTTGCCCTTTGTTTTCTCCCTGCCAGGATGGGAGCCCATTCAGCCACTGTGCTGAGTGCCCTCAGCTCTTTCTGCCACTGGCTGTAGCTGAGTGTGTTCCATCATTGGTGGGAGGTACAGCAGTGCATCCTTGGACCAAAAGAAATATCTCCATTCCTATGGCTCCAAGCTGAGGCTTTTGATGGTCCCCCTCTTGGAAGGTTGCTGATGAGACTGTGCTCATTTGTGTCTATGAAGAGCTTTGAGATCCTCTCTTGGACCATGATGTGGAAGCATAACATCTTGTAGATAACAGTACCCTGAATGGAAAATTCAGCAGGAGCCTGGCCAGAGGCAGCTTTTGGAGTCACTTGGAAGGAGTAGCTTAAACATGCTGCCTGGCACTCAGCTGCAAGGAGCGTGAGAGCGAGAACTTGGCTGCTCAGCCCCCATGCATTGGCACACTGCTAGGGCAAGCATTCATTTGGGCTATCCCTCACCTTTTGGGGTCATAAGGAGTTAAATTATCAAGCCAACAGATGATTTAAACTGCCTGATCTCACCCAGCTCATTCTGACAGAAGGATATTTGGGAGCAGCCTCAGCGTGTTGAAGAGACAGCAGTCTCCATCAGAGAGATGTATCTATTTGGTTTGAACTACTTGGTTTGAAGATGGCAGGGTAAAACATGTCCTTCTAGAAACAACCACGGGATGTGTAGACGATGGGGCAGCTCGTTTCCTTCTGGGATTTCAAGCAAAGGCTTGGTGGTGGCTGTATTTACCAGGCAGCTGTCTCCTGTGAACTAAACAACATCAGTTTTACAAACTGTCAAAACACAAGGGTGCTGGGACACTGCTGATGTGTGGGATTCAGACCAACACCCTTCGTGGCACTGTACTTCATGCTCCTAGCAGAGCCCATCTGTACCTAGAGCAATTCATAGAAATCAATAGACTCTGTTTGCATTTACACCAGAATAGGACAGCAGAAGCCCCTGAGAAGTTCATGTCCCCAGTAGAGCCATGTGCTTTAGCACAACGCACACCCACCCTTTTCTCTGGCCTCTGTCTTAAGGATGACTCATGCAGACTTCTGCCTGCTGTTGCCTTCTGTCATTCCAGTGAGTCTGCTGTGATTCAACGGTTCTCATTTTGAACTCCCTCAGAGCATTCAGCCAATTCCAGCTTACCAAGGTTGGAAACTAATGAAAACAACACGATACAATTTCCAGAGATGCTTGGTACCCTGGTGCTCAGCCACCTTCCTTTGCTGAATCGTCAGGCAGCTTCTCTGCAGGAGCATGATTAACTCTCACACTGGGTGGGACAGCAATCATGGGGATGTTTGCCACCATCTTCTGTGAACAGTACATGTTCCAACAAAGTGCTTTTTTCCACATGTTATGAAGAAAATATGACATACTGTATGCACAAAAGTATTTGGGAATATTGTTTTAATGGGCCAGATGGTATAGGGCTGTCACTGCTGGCCTTGAGAGTCATGGCTTTCCATTAAAAAGCAGACATCCTGTCTGAAATGGGAAGATGCAAAATTAAGAAAGACAAAAGGTTCAGCATCTCTGAAGGTGCTCAGTATGTGGAGCAGATGTGGTGGAAACTCCTCTGAGTAGACCTGGAAAGCTGAGAGAGGGTCACGTCTAGGAGCTCAAGTACAAGCTTGAGTGGAAAAATACATATGCAGGAGATCCCAAGAAGAACAGCTGATAGGGAGAACCAGGGAAACGTGTCTACAAATCAGCCTGGCATTTTTGCAGTAGACAGCATAAATGGATACTTGAACAGGCAACAAGTTACTTTAAATGGGAAGAGATGAGGGAAAAGAAAAAAACAGGTTTTGTTGTTTAGAAAGTTCCACTGCATTTAGCAAAGGGCTGAAGAAAGTATGGGGTGAGGAAAGACTTGTTTTGGGGAAGGCTGCCAACTGAGCTGTGATGTTATTTTAAAAACCTATTTTGGGGCTTGCGCAAGTATTGGGAGGCAGTTTTTAAAGATTCCAGGGAAAAAGGAAACCCAAGCAACAAGTTCTGGTGAAATCTCTTTTCTGCCTGCTTTTGTGAGCAATAACAACTCAAGTTACAACTGAAGATTATTCGTATTTGAGACTCAGCACACTACCTTTTCATTTCCAGTGAGAGAATTTCCAGTGCACATCTGTGAACCATCTAATAAGTCCTACAGCAAAAACAGGAAAGATGAATGATGACATTAACCAGTAAAACAAAACAAGGAAAAAAATCCAAAGACAACCAAAAAAATCCTGTTTGGAAGGAAACTCAAAACAAAGGACTCCCCCTCTCTCCCACCTCCCCCTTTTTTTTTTATATATATCCTATAAAGAGCATAAAGGGCACACATACAATTTCTTTTCCTTTGGGACACAACTACAAACCACATAATGGCAAAAGACACCCAAAATAAGTTGGCCAGAAGACTGGAGCAAATGCCTTGCTCTAATGGAAATGCCTCAGCATTGATGCTGATGGCAGGACCTCTGCTTCTTCTCAAGTAAAAGCTCCATCCCTACTGCACACCCACGGACTGGGTCAGTCCTTGGCTCAAGGGTGACAGAACAAAAACCTGACTTCCTGCAGAACACATGATGTTGCTTAGCCATCTGCAGAGCCTCCTGGGCACAGGGTGTGATGAGATCAGAGGAACAACCCTGGTCCCTGTGACAACAAGGGCTACCAACACCATCAACAAACCCCTTTGGCTTCCTGGAAACAATTGCTTTTCTTTTTAGCAAGTTCCTCCCTCACTGCCAGGTGACCAGATTTCACACCCAGCTCTACACTTTGAAAGATAAGAGTACAAAGAACTCTTGATCATGCCCCAACCATCTCTTCTCTAATGTGAACAATCCTGGTGTTCCAGTCTTTCCTCTTAAGGAAGCTGATCCCCTTGGCACTTCTGGTTGCTGTATTGTGAAGATGCAGAGACCAGAACTATACACCCTACCTCAGATGTGGGTGCACCAAGCTGGAGCAGCAAAATGGTGCCCTCCATCCTCTTTTCAGCAGATTCCCTGAGGATGCTTACCATTTTCCTGGCTTTCTGGCTGCCACCAACCACTGAGCCAAGGTTTTCAGGGAACAGTCAACGGTGACTCCAAGAGCTGCTTGTTGAGTAATGGCTGCCAGCTGTGAGTTCAGCACCAGGTGAGCATGATTTAGATTATTCTCCCCAAAACATTATCTTGCCTTTGTGTGACCTGAAAAGTCAGTGTTGATCCCTAACCTTTCCTTTCCACTTTCACATTAAAAAAGGACCCTTTTTCCTGTCCATGGTGACTTAGTATCTTCATAGCTTTTGTTGAGAAACTGTCAAAGCTATCTGAAAATTCAAATACATTATGTCCAGCTTATCTATGTACTTGTTATCCTTCCAAGGAGTGCCAGCAGACTGATGAGGCAGGATTGTCCCTTAAAGCAATCATGTTGACTGCATCACCTTTCTCTGTGTGTACAGTGGCCTCATGGCTCTGCTGTCACGGGACAGATGGAAGTCGGACTCATTGGTCTGTTGTTCCCCAGGACCCCTCTAGCTGGAAGCTACACTGTCAACTCTGCCCTCCTCCGGCACAGAGGCCATCTGTAATGACAGTTTCTACACCTACAGCTTCACATGGGAACTATCATGTAAATGGTGCCTGGTCCTGCTGGTTTACTGACCTCCAGCTCTCTGGGCTGACATTTCCTGTAAACTGAGTTCAGATTGGTCTCTCTCTTCTGATGAAGTGCTATCAAGTATATGTTGGGTTTGGGGCTCTCCCAGGGGCTCTTTATGTACCAGGAAAGACTGGTACATAAAACTCACTGAGCATTTCTGCTGATTCCTTGTCTTCCCCGAGTGCCCTTTTACATATTTGTCATCAAATTAGCTGGCTTCCTGCCTTTGCTATATAAAGAACTATTTACTATCAGGCTTTGCAAGACTCAACTCACTTTCTTTTTTAGCCCTTTTAATTTCTGGTATCTGGTTGATTTGCCATATTTTATGGGCTTTCCTGTTCTTCTAATTCAGGTAAGCTTCTAATTTTTTAAACATTAACTTATTGTCTGTGATACTATCATTAATGTTCCTGCTGAGCTGTGAAGTGGCCTTTTTGGACCACGTTGTCTTCTTTTCAAACTGTGGCATGACTTTTACCTGGGATTTTAATATAAGAATGTTTAAGAGCAGCTCAGCTGCCTGTCCTCTTCTTGATTTTTCACTGCTCTTTTTAAGGTTTGCTTTCTCCTTTCTTTTTTTTTTTTTTTTTTTTTTACTTCATATTTTATTCAATCTCATTTTGAAATACTCTTGAAATTGGATATTGGGTTGTTCTTTCCCATTGCTACACTGATCTAACTGTACTGTGATTATTATCACAGAACTGCTCTCCCATTAACATTTGAAGGAGGTTCTGTGTGCCATCCCACATTAAATCCAGAATAACATCTTTTTGTGGGTTCTAGGAGAGGTTTTTTAGGAAATGATATTTTATTGTATCTCTGGATCTCATGTTGATGAGGCATTGATCCATATGTGGGTAATGGAAATTCCCTCTTCCTATAACCTGCCTTAAACATATAGCTTCTTTAATCCCACTTAGCAGTTCACAGGATCACAGAACAGGTGAGGTTGAAGGACATCTCTGGAGACCCATGCATCAGCCTACCCCTGCTCAGAGAAGGGTCAGTCACAGCAGGTTGCTCAAGGCCGTGGTCAGCCTCCAAAGATGGAGGCTTCACAGCCCCTTTGACAAACTGAATGGTATTAGACTGTCTGCACAGTATGATTTTAGTTTCCTTACATTTAAATGGAATTTCCTGTAGTTCAGTTTGTGTCTATTGTCTCTTGTCCTTTCACTAAATATCACTGAGAAGAGTCTGGCCCTGTCTTCTTTTCCTTGACTTTCTCAGAAAGGTAGCAGAAAAGGGTTAGTAGCATGCTAATTAAATCATAGAATCATAGAATAGTTTAGATTGGAAAGGACATCTAAGGACTCACACACACACACACACACACCCTGAAGTGAGCAGGGACATCCTAAATTAGATTGGGTTGCTCAGAGCCCTGTCCAACTTGACCTTGAAAGTTTCCAAGGATGGGGCATCTACCATCTCTCTGGGCAGCCTGTGCCAGTGTTTCACCACCCTTCTCATAAAGGATGTCTTCCTTATATCTAGTCTAAATCGCTTTCAGTTTA
>JBCJKH010041406.1:0-11586 GCA_039877255.1 Loriculus beryllinus | reverse complement strand
CTTGACCTTGAAAGTTTCCAAGGATGGGGCATCTACCACCTCTCTGGGCAGCCTGTGCCAGTGTTTCACCACCCTTATCATAAAGAATGTCTTCCTTATATCTAGTCTAAATCTCTTTCAGTTTAAAACCACTATTGCACTATTGCAACAGGCCTTACTAAAAAGTCTTTCCCCATCTTATGAGCCCTCTTCAAGTAATTGCAGCAGTGGAGTTCTCAGAGAGTTCAGCACAGCCTGGTCAGGTTTGTAATTCATGATAGACCTTTTCCTTGTAAGGATCCATGTAAAGATCCCCTCTGTTTTGTACCTGTGGGACTACATTTGAAGTACTGTGTTCAGTTTGGGCCTCCTAATAAAAGAAGGACATTGACAAATTAGAAACAGTCCCATAGAGGGTCACCACCCAAGATGGTCATGGTGCTGCAGCACACGCTGCGGGGGGAGGGACTGCAAAAACTGGATTTATTAACCCTGGAGAAGAGAAGGCTGAGGGAGGGTCTTCATGCTGCCTGCATCTATTGAATAGGAAGTTACAGCAAAGGCTGAGTTACGTGCTTCTTGGACATGCACAGCAAAAGGAGAGTAGATGTGGTTACAATTTGCAAGAGAAATTCCAGCTGGACATGTAGAAAACATTTTCACCAGAGTACTTAACCAGTGGAACAGGTTGCCCAGAAAGGTGGTGGTATCTCCATACTCGGAGATACTCAAGTATGGCTGAACTAGGCCCTGAGAAACATGAAGTCACTTTGAAATTCGTTATACTTTGAGCAGTAATTCTTCTCCTCCCTTAGCTGTTGGCATTCCTTTCCCTGAAAACTCACCTATAACTTACGGCAAGATAATTGCCTTCTCTGTGCAGAAACATTTGTGAATGCCAGGCTTCATTACCAGTCAGTGCAAAGAACACATTTAATGATACAGCTGTCTGGTAATAGAACGAGTTTGGCATCTCATAGTGCCTTACAGTGCCTTGGAACATAAAGCTGAGTGCCCTCCAGGGTAGAAAGGGCAAAGCTAAAAGGAATAACTCATCCTTGCAAGGCAAGATGGAAAAGACTCCAGAACAGACATGGAGACATTGCTCCTTTGCAGGCAAACTAATCCCTGCTTTCCCATCCTTTCATGTAATCCACCCACCACAGAAAGTTGCTAACTAGGACTTGGAAAGTAAAATGTGCCTTAAATGAATGGGTTTGGGAACATCTGTTTGTGAGTAACTTCTTGTTCTCTACATATGATAATGGTTATGAATTAGTGTGCAGAATACCAAACTTGTTTACAGCTCCTAGGAACTGTATGTTTTGAATCATTAATAAGGAGTGGTTTTAAATGCTGAATTTCTCATCAATATGAGCATTGCTGTTTTCTCCCTCCCTAAATAGGTGCAACTCAGTTTGCAAATTAAATATCAGTGCGATTCACTTACTGCCACTATTTCAGCAGCCACAGAGATCAACACTTTTATTATCACAGTCTGTTCTACTTGCTATGTTGATATTCATGACAGTTACCCAGAAAAAATAGAACCATTTTCACATGATCTCTAAAAGATAGTCCAGGTTTAATCTGACATGACACCAAAGAAAGTAGGAAATATTTAGTGGGAGGTGGTGGGTCTGCTTGTTTAAAGTGTACCTGGGAAACAAAGAGCCTAAAATGAAATTATCCCTAGCTCAGAATATATATATTTACCTTTTTTTCTCCATACAGCAGGGTAGTCCCTTCTAAGGCAGACAGGCTAAACAGAAGATTCAGGAAGAGGACTCTGCGTCAAATGCTCTGCCTCAAAGAGTTTTCTATGCTCTAATTCTCATCTCACTCAGCTCAGATGCTTCTTTCTCTCTTTGCTTTTCAATCTACGCTTTAGGCAGCCATTCTGTTGTGGGGCTACCACCTTTAAAAGCAATAAAAATAAGTTCTTAGTAGAAGTACATATGTGCAAATCCCAGCTAATCATTACACTGACTTAAGCTCTGGCTAGTGTTAAGCGCAGATTTGTGGAGCTGTGGATTTGCTGAGTTCCCCCCCCCCACAGCACATGGGTTTTGTTTCTTCCTTCCTGTCACTTTCATCTGATATTGCCCCTGCCTTGATGCTTATTTTCTCTAGGTTGCAACGTGAGCCCTGCAAATGCTGCCACTCCTGTGTGTGACTGGGAGGTCTGCATTCCAGCTCCCCATCTGAAGCCCGTCAGAGCTGGGAGCAAGAATAGTCCGTGACATATTCCAGCAGGAATGCCTTTTTAAAAGAGTTTTTCTGGCAGCCCTCCAAACACAGCAAGTGCGGGACGGGGATCTGGTTTCACCTCTAATGCAAGAAATATTCATGTGAAAACTTCTCTTCCACAGAAGAGATTGCAACAGCAGTTAAAAGTTGTAATTAGTTTCCTGGTGTTATCTGATTTTGATAAGCATACCATGCACCACACCCACATAACCATACTCACACCCTCTCATAGCTAAATTAACCTGAAGGGAATCACTAGTGTGGTTTTTCTTGTGTCAGAAAAGGCACTCAAAACGGCGTGGGGATGGCTGGACAAGTTTATCAGACAAGTTGAGATGACAGGAAAAAATAGCAAATAATGAGAAAATTCACTTTGTGAATATATAGACTATATTTTGGATTTCTTATTACTTATTTGGATTTTATTATTACTTTCCCCGGTGCAGAATTTGAGGGGGGGAAGACTCTAGCTGTGATGTGCTACAGTCTCTGAGGGAGCAAGCCCGTGACCACTGCCCACCAGGATGACCTCTCCCAGACAGCCTTTAAACCAGCTTCCCATGAGAGAATATTTTTCATGAAACAACCAGCCCACCTCTGCTCACCATTCTTGAGAAAAACCTACCAAGAATAAACCTAGGAAACAATGTTCACCTCTGCTAGCCACTGAAAATCAGCACAGATGTGTGCTTCACGTCATCCTGTACTGTTTCACCCACTACTCCTTCTCAGTCCTCAGGTGCTCCCTACCTGTTGCTGGACCACTCAAACGTATCACCTCTCCCCTTGCCAAGTCTCTCTGTGGTCTGTGGGTGTCATTAACTTAGTCTATTAAAGTATTTTATTGCAAGTGAATTGATCTCAAAGCTATCCTTCCCAACCAGTACCATGGAAATGGCAGCTTCTAGCTCAGACCTGTAAGAAGGATCTTGGTTGCCCAAAGATTTTTGTATAGTTTTTGATGGCATAGGTTGGTCTTATGAAAAACTAAACCTACAGTCCTCTCCTTATTTGTGTTCTTACACCTTCAGACCTATTACAGTGATAAGTAACATTATGGGCTAGACATAGCCACTTCCCAGCATTACAGAAAGGCTTAGGCTTAGGCTCCCTTCTGGAACCAAATCACTCCAGCAACAGAGATTTCTCCTCACAACAAAGGCAGAGTGTCTCCTTTGCTGTCTCTGGTGGTTTGTGTGAGTGTAAAAGACATGCAGACACAGCAGAGAAAAAAAAAGATAGCAGCTAAGTGCAGACAAACACAGACGTCTTCAGAGCAGGAAAAATCCCCCCACCCTAGCACAGACTTTTGGCTGAAAGATAATGCCTTTGTTCCCAGCTCCAAGATGCTTTCATTCCTATTTCATTTCTTCTGCTCTAAAAGAAACAGATTTCTGCACATGCTTTGTAAATGAAAGGAACTGTGTTAAAAACTTTATTGTTATTTTTTCTTCTTAACATACACTGCCTGCAGGGTCCCAACAGCTTGTCAGAATGCAGCAATAGTATGCTGAAGGAGTTTGATGTGGTACTTTCATCCTTAGTCGCCATTATTGATCCAAAGGAAGGAGAAGCAAGTTGTACTGGGTGGATGTTGGAGTATCTGTGCAGAGGCTGTCTATATAGAAACTGATCAGGTATTTGAGCTTTGATATCTTTGTAGATAAATCTTCCAAGAAACTGTTAAAGGGTCCCCATAGAGGGTACAGCCTGTGGTGGTTCTAAGCCTGAGAGGTCCTCTTAAAAAGATTAAATCTACCTCCTCCTCTAGGGAGATTTGCACATTCCAACCCATCTTCCAGAAACAAGACCACATATCAATATGTTATAATCCAGTCATGCATATTTTAAAAAGCTCAAGAAGAGTAAGTTCATCCAGCTGGGCCTCAAATTGTTATGTAATATGTATATTATACAAAATACACTAGAACATGATGGGCTCGTTTTGCAAATAAGAAATTCTGAAGCTTCAAGATTTAAACACCTTTAAACAGTTTAAACACCATCTTCTACAATGCTGGACACTGGGTAATTCAGAAATACAACTAAGAATATCAAATATCTTAAACTCTGCCTTGCTTCTCACTGTATCATGTCTATTTTTTCTGGTGAAGACTCCAGGGTTACAGAGATGTAAAATGAGGCCACGGGAGAGAATAACAGTATTAACATCAGCCCCTGATGATGCCTACCACACTGGCACAGTTGTACAAATTCGAAGTGCTATGGCAGTTAGGTTCCTGACCTTGTCCCCTGGCTCCAGCCTGTAAGAAACTCTCATTATTTAACTGTAATTATTGGATTTCATATGTCTGTTGCCGCAGGCTTATCAGAAATACTAGTCTTTTCACCATGAGCTAAAACTACTTAAGGCTAATAGATTAACAGCTAACACCCCCCTGCCAAACTGTGCATAACTTCTCACACATGACTTTGTAAACGTAGAGATTTATTAAAAGAGAAAGAAGAAATGAAAATATCAGAGTGATGGAAGGAAACTGAAACCCCTTTGACTGTCACCTCTCTGAATGCATCAGGCAGCACGTTTTATGCCACCAGCCATAGCAGGCAGATCTGGAGCAGGCTGTACACCGAGAGTCTAAACACAAGATAAGAACTGCTCCAGAACGGACTGCTGCATCATCGCATGCTGCCGGCATCTTTCGCTTTAAGCAGGCACCCCAGAGCAGAGGGGCAAAGGATGGGAGCCTGCTGGTAAGCAGGACTGTGTGGCTGGGACAGGGGCCTGTGTTGAACTCCTGAAAACAAAAGGCTTTCCTGTACATGAAGAGCATTTTAAAAGCTCCCTCTCATGGCCTGGGAGCTGGTAAACAGGCTGTGCTAAGGCTATTTAAAAACTTTCCTTGCCCGATTTGGACACAGTGGCCCTGTTCAAGAAAGCAGTGTTTTTCTCTGAGATACATCCTGGCTTTGCATGTGGTGAAGCATTTTCTGAGGAAGACTTCGTTAGCAGTGTAGCAGGGATGGTTTCCCCCTCCGCACCAAGAGAGGATGTGGGGCGGGCAGGGCCAGTGTGAATGACTGGGGCAGGAAACAGACAACCGGGGAGGGGAGTGGGATCCAGGAGTCAAAGGAAGGATCCAGGATCTGTGTTTGAACAGAACCAGAATGAGGACTGTAAACAAAAGACTCCCAGGGATTCCCAGGGTGGTTGTGTGAAGTAGACACAGGTTCCTTGGGAACTCCCAAACGTGCCTGTGATGGCAAAGGGCATCTTTAAGGATCCTTGGGCCTCACCCAAGTGCCAGCCAGGTACAAGTCAGGATGGTCAACTTTTGACCATCAAATCCATTCAGAATAACCTTCCCTGTATTCACCAAGCAATTTTGGAACTGGATAAAAAGTCTTCATAATATTCAAGACAACACAGTATACAACACTGCTGGCTAACATGCAGCATGGCAGCATGGTTTTGTTGTTCTACATGCTCTCCCCAAATGCCCTGTTACCACCAGCACAAAAATAACTTCCTCCTGGTTCTAATTTTGCTACCACCATTATCCACAGTGCCCACAATGGATAGCTGGGGATAAGTATCCTCTGTTGCAGTAGTGGCTGTGGTAGACGCTGGTCACTCAGGCAGAGGCAATGCCTGCCCTGAAGAGCTCAAGACTGCAACAGAAGATTAAAATGGAAAGATAAAATACCAAATTTTGAACTGAATTCAGCTGAAAGAGAGACAATAAAACTCATAAGGGCCAGTTTTTCCTCATGTTCGCCTCTTCAGACTTGGCTGAAATCTGGGACACTATCATACAGGTGAGAGCATTTTCTAGCTCTCACCAACATCTCTGGCAAAAGGAGTGATGAGAAAGCAATGAGCAAAGGTTTCATCTGACATTTAGGACAGATTTACCTCTCTTTACACTGTTTGAGTGATGCAGTAAGAGGAAGGCAGCAGCTTTTATCACTGAAAGCATCTTTATTTTGTAACTGCTCCCAAAGTCTGCTCCCAAAGTCTGCTCCCAAACTGTAGTTACCACTGCCCTCTTGCCACACACGGAAGCACCACAGTCACAAGGTGCCTGATGACCACATGAATTCTTACTTTTTTTATTGTGGGAAATCACTGCTCAGATCAAATAAATCATTACTGCAGGAGGCACAAAAGCAAAGCTCTGTCATTATAATTATAATCTGTCCTGGCACATATTCCACATTTCAGAGGTGTTAATCCCAAAATACCGTCCAACTTCTTTGTCCCCAGTTTCCTTCTGTGCCAGAAACAGAGCGGGTGCAACGTGAGAGAGTTTTTTCCTCACTGTTTGTACTGAAGCTGCTGCGTGGTTCTGCACTGCAGCCACCAGGCAGGCCTGGTCAGAAATTTCTTACTAAAGTATTTTCCTCACTTACTCTTTTCAGAGCTACTTTTCCAGATGGAGTATGTGCTGTGCCAGGGACAGTGGAGGGAGGTTAGCACTTCCTGGCCTGAAGATCATGGCACTCTTCTCGGATGAAAGAACTCCGGGTTCAGGTTCAATTACTATTTTATTACCAGACAAATAGCTTATATTTTCTCATGTCCTTTTAGAGAAACAAAACCCAAACTAGATAAAACCTAGACAAAACCTAGAAAGGCTCTGTCTGCCTCTCTTCAAACATCATGTTTGGTGCTCCTGCCCCCACACCATCCTGGTGAGCCCCTGCTGCTCTTGCTCCAGTTTGTCAATGAAGTTGTTGAACTGGGGAACCCCACAATGGACACAGTACTCCAGCTGTGGTTTCATAAGTGTGGAAAAATAGAGAAAAATGACTTCTCCTGACCTGCTGGCTATACTCTTGCTAATACAGCCCAACATGGTTGGTGTTTACCACTGTGGCATTGCTGCCACATTCTCAGCTTGATGCCCACCAGAACACCCATTCTAAAAAGCTGCTTTCTAGACAGTTGGCCAGATTGAACCATTGCACAAGGTTATTCCATCCCATGTGAAGGGCCTGGCATTTGTCTTTGTTGATTGTCATGAGGCTCCTGTCAGTCCATTCCCCCCAGTGTCATGGTCCCTCTAGACAGCAGCCCTGCCCTCCAACATGCCACCAGCAGCCCTGCAATTTGGTGTCATACAAAGGTTCCAGTTGTTAATGAATGCATTTGGCAGTGTTGGCCCCAGTATCCATCCCAGTGGGGCTCCAGTAGTAGTAACCTGCCACTAGATGGATTTTGTACTGCTGATCCCAACCTTTTGAGTCAGGCAGTCCAGCCAATTTTCCATCCACTTTACTGACAATTATTTCACCTATATCTCACCTTCTTACAGAGGCGTAGTGAAGATTTTGTGGTGTCAGTAAGATGCTTTCAGTGATGCAGCCCCTGTATAAAGAGCCACAATCAATTTCAACAGAAACATATTTGTAACATTGCGTGCTTGACATTGCAAATTAACTGAGGTTTATTTATATCATTAATTTATATTTATACCAAGTGGGAATTGTTGATTTGGGGCTCAAAATCTTTTACATACTGGGGGTTTGTTAGTGGCTTCTGTTTGTTTGCTTATTTTTCCATTAGGGGCTTTGAAATCCCATGCTTAAAAGATGCTACAGGAATAACTGTGAGTGATTGTCCCTAATGAATCTCACTAACTGCAACGGTAGTGACCAATACTCTTAATCTACTGATTTTCCACAAGACTTCTGCCTGCTGTAGTGGATGATGTAGTTATTCAGGTTTCCCTCCGTTTGCCTGTGTAGCTCCACGCCCATTGCTCTTTGTGTCACCTGTGGTTCATGAAGACAGCCCACCCGGCTGCAGCAAGTCACTACTATGTCCTCTTCCCTTTGCATTGGCAATGGCAGAAGCAGCACATCTGACTGCAGGCCCACCCCAGTCATTCACTCTCTTCTTTCAGTTCTCACATTAGGCAAGGCCATCCTTGCAACAGCAAAAATCAGTTTCATTTGCACTGCTGGGAAACTTAG
Source organism: Loriculus beryllinus (assembly GCA_039877255.1). Taxonomy (NCBI): domain Eukaryota; kingdom Metazoa; phylum Chordata; class Aves; order Psittaciformes; family Psittacidae; genus Loriculus; species Loriculus beryllinus. The sequence continues at coordinate 3,417 of JBCJKH010041406.1, read as the reverse complement.
AGCTCGGTTTGAACAGATGATTAATTTACTTCACACCCATGACTCATTCCTACCGCTGAATGGGACAGCAGGGGGGATGGAAAATCTGTGTTACAAAGGGGATGGCTTTTTGCAAAGAAACTGAAGAAATCTAACTGAGGAAACTGAGGAGATCTTTACTGTGCCAAAAAGGCAGACAGGGCTTTTGGTGACACTGTTACTTGTTGTCTTCCAAAGACAAAACATCCACTTCTGAGAAAGAGGCTTTTGTGCTAGAGGAGTAGCTGCAGGCATCTGGGCAGGTTTGGATGGTGGAAAGGCCCGCATGTCACAGCAGGCACATGAAAAGAAGGTCAGTTGCCAAATGGGTCAAACACAGTGAAGTCAATGCAGCTCAACTGCTGTCACTGCCCATCGGGAGTGAGTCTCACTGTCAGAAGTGCTGTCCCAGAACTGCAGGCTCATAGCAGAAGTGGTTTTGAGATGGTCACACAGAGTGGAATTTCTGTTTTGTTTCTGCTTGGGCTATGAGAAGAGCTTAGTGACAGCTTTCCAACAACCAAAATTAGGGAACTATTCAAGGCCTTAGGAGGCAGGAAAAAGAAATAGAACACAAGTTGACAGAAGAGCTATTTCGAGAAAAAGAAGTCTGTATCTTCCCACACAGCAACTGCAACTGCTGAAGCTACTCAGCAGCCTGCTAAGTTGCTTTGGATATCTGGATGAAGATGGGCATTATCTGAGAAAGTGAAGCCTGAGCAAAAATAGCAGGAAGCAGAGTATAGAGAGACTGACACTTTTTTGTTGGAAAGCTCAACTGGAAAGCATGGACACATGGCAGCAGTGAGTGAACAAGCCCCACTGGACAGATGTTGGGCAAAGTGCTTAAGGCATCACTGGAATGCATTCAGAGATGGTGGAGATGTGGCTAGTCATCAAAGCCCATGTAGAATGAAAGCTTTGTAAAATCTGGCTTTGCTGTAAGCTTGGACAGGTGTGTCTTAGGATAGAAAACAGTTCCTTGCTTTTGTCATTGAATTTACAACATACATTTGGGACAGAGAGGCCCAAGAGAGCTGTGGCTTTCTGTGCTCTTCCTCTGTGAAGACCTTCAGCATAGCAAGCCATGTGCCTGGTGGCTGGATAATATGAGTGATGGGTTTTATTTCATGCTAATGCAAGTATTTTTTGTGATATTTAAAAAATATCCATTAACATGAATGGCATGTGTCATAAAAATCCCAAGGCTGGTTGAAATTAATGCCATAGACAGGAAACAGACCGAAGTAACTTGTGGGGTGGAAAATGACAATTGTCCAAACAGCGTAATGATGTATGCACATGCTTGTCAGAGAAGAAGGAATACTAAAGTCAGCTCAAATGATCTGTGCTTTTGTTGTTCTTAGCATGAAAAGTGGCAGCTCTGGGCAGGACTTACTGTTTTCTACTCAGCTGAGACGTCAAACGAACTCTCCCTGCCCTATGGAGAGATGCCTTTACCTTCATTTACTTTCCAATATGCTACTCAGAATAATTCTCCTGCATTCAGGAACTGGTCTTCAAACCACCTCATTATTGAATGATTTTTGCTATCTACAGAAAAAGTCTTGCTGACTCCTGCAGACGATGGCTCAAACTCCTGTAATGTCAGTTGGTATCTTTCCAGAAATAATTTACTTCCTGATGCACTTCCTGAAGATATAAAACACCCATTATTATTACAAGCTTTGCCATCAGCAGTGCCACCTCCAGGGTACCATGATGATTAATACGTGGGGTATGTCTGAACAGGGTTTGTGTGCTATGGAGGAACAGGATGTTTGTGCCATGCCAAACACAAACTGGTCCCGTTCTCAGTCGAGGAACCCCGGGCTACACAAGTTAGAGAACATGGATAATCTTTGTAAAATGGTGAATCATGTTGCACTGATAGAAAGAGGATGTGTCAGGGCCAAGAACTAGAAGACTATGGAGAAGCATGAAGTCAGTGCTTAAGGCCTGATGCAGCTTTCAGGTAAACAGGTATTAAAATTCAGAGTAACTCCATGAACACTGAATCTATTTGCCTAATTTTAGTTTGACAGAATTTTCACTATTCTTTATTTTATAACTCAAAGAGAATGGGCTTTACCCATAATACTTATGCTTCATAGCTCTGTGCAAAGCACACTGCATTCATTCCCTGACAGAGGAATTTGGGGTACATCCATAAAGACTGCATTCCCATCAGCTGGAACAAGAGCCAGTTCCTCTCAAGAATCCAGTACCTGCAAGGTCTCTGGAAATCTTTTGTGATGATAATCTCATGCATATCAGCCTTTTTGGAACTACACTGCCTGTGACTTATAAAGCCTGTGCTGGACTCTCTCCTTCATTATTAGCAGAAAAAAGATACAGGGTACATAAACTAAAAAAATAGCATAGAATGTATTCTTTCCCTTTTTAATATCCCTGAAGTAATCATGGCAGGATAATACCACTTTCTCACAAAGAGGCCTTTAGTGTAATATAAATGATGAATATACATGGCAAGTAAAGACAAAGCCACTCCAAGCTCATGAGGCAAAGTGCCATTAAAATGGGGCGAGGGAACAAGAGAACTGAATTCTAATATTAAAAAGAATCATACTTCATTGTTCCCAGTGAAACAGTATTTTCCTTTCCTGAATTACATGGCTGTTTACCTGCTGTAAGTCCCTCTTTATATAGGAAGACACATTTGGTCTAATTCTTTTAGACTTCTTGTTTTCTACCCAGCTGAGATGGCAAACTAACTCTCCCTTCCCTCTGGAGAGATGTCTTTACCTTCATTTACTTTCCAGTATGCTATTTCGAATAATTTTACTGCACTCAGGACTCATTTCAGGACTTGGTCTTCAAACCACTCCATCATTAAAACTCCAAGTTTCCTCTTTTATTCTTTTCTTTTTCTCCGGTACAAAGAAAGTGCATTCAGAGTTTAAAGATGTTGCAAATATTTTAATCAATATTTAATTTAGACAGATTTGCCACTGTCCTGGGTTCAGCAGTAGCAGTCTATTTTTTCTCCTTCTTAGTAGCTGATGCAGTTCTGTGTTTTGACTTTCGGCTGAACAGTGCTGACAACACCGATGTTTTTAGTTGCTGCTCAGTAATGTTTATTCTGACCAAGGACTCTATGAGTCTCATGCTCTGCCAGGGAGGAGGGGAGGCCGGGAGGAAGCAGAGACAGGACACCTGACCCAAACTAAACAAAGAGGTATTCCATACCACAGCACGTCATGTCCGGGGAGGTAATGGGGAGTTACCTGGAGGGAGACACACTTCCCGGTCGGGCTCGTTTTCAGCGGGTGGTGTCGTACTTTCTTCCCTTGTTATTTTCTTATCATTATTATTATTATTGGTGGTAGCAGCAGTGATTTGTGTTATACCTTAGTTACTGGACTGTTCTTATCTCAA
>JBCJKH010041405.1:0-10078 GCA_039877255.1 Loriculus beryllinus | reverse complement strand
GAAATCTAGCCGTATTATAGATAGGATACACGGCCAAGACACCTGGTGGGAACCACTTGACTTGTAAGGTCCCTTCCAGACCAAACCATTCTATGATTTTACAACCACTCTGCATACTAAGCACCATAAAAGAAATAATGGAAACTGTAGCACTTCAGGTTCTTGACAAAGGTATACAGGGCCTTGAAATTCACAACAGGCCTTACATATGATCTGCTCTTCTGGACTACACCTGATCTATTCTTACCTTGTGCTTTAGTCATTCTCTGTTGAAGACTGAATACTACACCAAAAGAACTCTGATCTATCTTGTCTGGTACAGCAATCTGTATTAAGAAAGCAAGGAGAGTAAACTCCTTTCCTTGGTGATATACAGGAAAAACCTCTTGGGCTTTTGGTACAAAAATAAATTGCACCTCAAATACCATGAAACATTGAAGGGTGGGGTGGGAGGAGCAGGGTAGGGGCAGGTACACAGCTGTGGGGAATTTCTATGCACTGGGCAGTGGGATACTGACAGGGCACAGACACAGGACAGTACAGCAGAACCCAACCCTGTACCTCCTGGAGTTCAGTGGTATGTAACAGAAAGCCTGAACAGGAAGACTGCAGACCATTAGTCTCCTACCTCTGATTAAGCAATGAAATGCTACTTTGAGGTCTCAGGTAGCTAACACAAAGGTAAGCCAAGACAGTTACTGAAGCACTCTGTGCTTTTTGCGTAGGATTATAAAAGCTTGCACAGCAACATGGAGACAGAAGTAAAGTACCTTAGAGAAAGGTCCAAGGAGGACAATGCTGCTTCATTTTGCCTGTAAAAGCCATTCTGAAATTTGAGTTACAATGTAAAGCAAAGTGCCAATCTTCACACACTTAAAAAAAAACCAACAAAAAACACCAACAAACCACACCAAACAGTAAGGAAATCACTGTTATTCTATGTTACAAAGAAAATCCTTTGTTCTGGCTAAGGTCTGGAAAGAGTTAACGCTCCATGTTCACAGCGGTATGGGGAAGGCAAACAAATAGTTAACAACTTGCCTTCTCTGATGGCACCAGTCTGATGGCTGCACCCAAAGTTTATTTCTTACTGCACTTTTTCCTCCCAGCTGACAAACTGAATTTACAAACTGTGCCAACAGAAAAAACTGTACTCATGAATGTAAAAAGAAATGCATTAAAAATTATGTGTCAGCTTCCCTGCGAGTCACCGCGTAAAGTGCCAGAGAATCAGACTTTGCCTTATTTTTGCCAAAGACTTCACGTGACATTTTTAACAGTGTACATTAGATGGCATAAATGTTAAAGTTAGTAATTTGGGTTGGTTTTTTCCTCCCCTCAAATTTAATAATGGATGTGTTCTTCAGCAGGGACTGGGTACATACTAAGAAGAAACTTTGAGTGTGACTGCTTTTTGAGTACTTTCCTGTCAATGACAGACTTAAGGAGAGACTTTAAGTTCTTCTACCTAGTGTCTGAAATGTCCTGAAAATGAAAAAAAAAAAAATTACAATCCTTTTCTGGATATTCCAGAAGTCTCAAACTGAGGTGGTAATTCACTTACCACAAAGAATAAAGATGGCAATATGCACTTGAAAACATCACATATTTGCCATCTAAAACTGTTACAGGCATTGGCATTATGAATGAACTTGCAACACTTGTGCGATGTAGAATTGACAACGGTTAAAGTAAATAACTTCCTAATCTGCCTCCACAACTGCCAGAATAACTTCTGTAAAACAGATACTGAGTCTGAAAGAAGCCCTTTCCATAACCAGTACAATCAGTACTACAACAAAATGAAAAGTAGGTACACTTGTACTTTCATTAGTCTAACAACATATATTTCCTACAAAACTACTGCCACCACGAGTCAAGACAAGACATAAATATCGTTTAGTTTTTCTCAAATTCAGAATCTACTCACTTCAAATAGCTATGCATCATGAACTTTCAAACTGCTAGGCAAAGCAAGAGGTTTCTAAATGCTGAGTTACAGTCCATTAATTTTAATAATCTGAATTATTAAACAGAAGCATATTTGGGAGAAATAACAGTTGTGACAGTTTAAAATATTATTACTTGTACATCTTAAAAGATTACTATGGGGCTTTGCTAACATCTGATTTTAGGTAACTAGTACATTATAACATAAAGAGGTAGGCAGACACAATTCCACACTCAAAATATTACCCAAATTATAATCTGTCACTTGGAGATGCTACAACTGCAACAAGTAGTTTAGCAGCTTCTTAGTATCAATTTAATGCACTGAACAGGAGGCACAGGAATTTCAGTATTCAGTGTATCATGGGTTTTAATACTGAATAGAAGCTGGAAAGCTGTATGCAGTTTTAAACCTTTTAATTTTAATTGCATTAAATTTAATTTTAAATTCAATTTTGCATGTCACTGTATGACAGAAAGTCTTCACTGCTAGACAAAGCTCATGCTAAATTCAAGTTCTAGTTATCTTCTCAACCACAAACTCAGAAGCCAGTATTAATACTTAAGAATCTGCACTCATCAACTTTAACAGCTATACTAAGGACTATGCTTGGAGAAAGGATAACAGAACGAGCAAGTCCTATAAATTGCATGTAGGTCTTTGATTAAAATACTCCATTTCCAGAGCCACCTGGTTTAGTTGAATCTAATTTGTTGTTTGATGGCTGATACAGTGAAAAGAGCAACTTCTAAATGCAATAAAATACAGACACCTCAAGGCAAGAGACAGAGAGAACAAGAAAGGCATAGGGCTAAGGCCACATCCAAAAGTCGCTCCCATGTGCTAAGAGGAAGAAAGTGTAGAGCAACCCATGCAATCACAGGCTAGCAGTGGTACTGAAAAAGGACACTGACGAAGAGTAATTCTCAACATGCAATATACTCTGACTCAATTCTTCATTTTTCCTGCATTATTTTAAAAGCCAAAACAAGCAAGACTAGGAAACCAATATATCTTTGTGAAAATAGACTGGACTACAAAAAAAAAGAACTATAATGATTTCAGTAAATATAACTCCCTATTATAGGCAGGGAACTAGGGAAGAGTGAGAACTGGAAAGGTACCGAAGGGCGGCACAGAACAGCGGCACAGAACAGCACATGCTGACCTCTATTTCTCGGAGTTTGGCACGCTTTTCTTCACTCATTTCTGAGTATTTAACTGATGACTTGGATTCAGGCATTTCTTCTTTAATAGGATTAGAATACACATGTTGCTCTTCTGACTTGGAACTCTGAGTGTCATCTTCATCTTCACTTTCTTCTTCTTGACTTTATAGAAAACATAGAATTAACTGATTTAGATATATATAGGAACGATCTGTTACAAAATTTACCATGTCTCCTCATTATTATTCAGGATTAGTTACTAGGTTTGAAGTCTGTTAAGTAAGATTATGTTGTGTAAAAAAGTCTGCAGCTACAAAAGTTTCTGTGAGACAGGTATCTTGGTATTTTCATCTAAGTTGTTATGGTTTTGGAAGACTATTCATAGAATTATCCCCAGATAACTTAAACTTTTTTATATAAACATACTGGAGAACAATACATCTAGCTCAGCTACAAAACAAGTCCACAACCTCAACAAAAATCTCTTTCAGCACTGTAATTTTGCTTTTCAGATAGGTTGTTTTATAAAGGAACAATATTTACTACACTTGCACTTTTTGGAGACAAGCCTGACATGGCAGATACTCAAAATTATATTCCCAGACTGGCCACCAGAGTGCTGCAGAACTGCATGCAATGCAGTAATGCATTTAAAGCATTAACTAATAGATGCTATCAATTGCCGAAAGTAAAAGACTGCTCAAAAACAACAGATGGCACGGAGTCTATTAGCACCAAAAGAAACATCTACCCTGGAACATGACTCACTGTGTTTGTCTCAAAAGCAAAAGGCAGAGGTTTAGACATATTCATACATACCTGACATCAAGATTTCCAAAATGCAAAATACTACTGCCTTTGTTCTTACTATTTGACATTATCAAATCAGCATCAATTTAAAGATTACGGTTGACAACTCTACCAAAAGGTACAACTTCTTACGATAGAGAAAAATTACGCAGGCTACAAGCAAGCTGCACTAAAATCTGGCTTTTCTCCATTTCCTTACTTTCAAATTTTGTTTTTGTTCTGCTCTTACAATACATACACTGCATATACATGCATATATATGCATATGATACACAGAATACATATATCTCATTGGAAATTCCAAAGACGCTCAACCTTAGAAGCAGAAAGTAAGTATGTTTTTAAGAGAATGAAAAAGTATTTACTTTTGAATTTCCTCCTCCTCGGATTCTTCATGTTGGTCAAAAAGCTCCCATTTAGAAGTAGTAACAGCTAAAAGAGACCAGAAGATCATTTTAACAACAGAAATAGCTATCACAAACTCAAAATTAGTATTTGTAGATATAATAAGACTTATGATGTAATAAAAATTTACCAGCACCTAGCACTTAATTCAGACTTTCTATTTCATAGAAATACTCAAACGCCTGCACTATCACAATATTTACTATTTGCAGAGCTACTGACTGATATTGCGTGCCATGTTTCAGTAAATCCTTCAAAAGCAGCCATTTGTCAGTTTCTAAAATCTCACCTCCCAAACAAATATGTAGAAAGACATGCAACCACATCCAGATTTATTTTTTTTTCCCAATATTTAGTGAATTGGAAATTATTTCTAAAGGTTGGTAGGTTATTGAAGTAGAATAACAAAACCAGAATACACTATTTTCTTCATCAAAGTTATAACAAAAAAAATAAGTTACAATTGAAAATCCTACTGTATTCCTACAGAAATCACATTAACAGTTTTAAACAGATAAGTAGAAAATACTCATGAAACAAAGAATTGACATTAAGCTTTCAGTTTACTTCAGGAGGCATTTACTTTAATATACACTTTGAAAACGAACCTTGAGCTTCCAGTTCCGATTCATCCACTGCTTCCCACTTCGAAGGGGCAACTTTAAATATAGGCTCATTCTTTTTTGAGTCTTCAGCTGTATCCACTGTTGGAGAAAAAGATACAGAAAAATAATTTCCAATACTCTTCAAAAGTACAAACAGAAAAATCCTAATATAACTATCAGATTTAAATACTAAAGCATATTAGGCTGCTTTATTATTCACAAAGAAATTAGTGTTTGGAACCAGATGCCCGTAACATCAGAAGACACCTACTGTGTCTCTAAAGCAATCACAGACTAAAAGCAGTTTCTAAACTAATTCTTCCTAGAATGAATTGACATTAATCAAAGTCAGCATTTTACAAAGCTACATGCCATGTTAATTCTTGGCTGAACTTGTAAAAACTACTTGGGGAAAACAGATCACTAAAAATTGAAGGTTCAAACTGAAAGCAGTATTGAAACATTGCATACAAGGAACTCCATCAAGATCGTCATCCAGCGACTTAATTGGGACTCCATCCAGATCATCAATAGGAGCAGCATCAATAGGAATTCCATCCACATCCTCTAGTGGAGCACCATCAAGCTCTTCCTCAATGGGAGCACCATCAAGATCATCTGGTACTTCCTGAAAGCAAAGAATAATTAATAACTTCAATAACAAATCTACACTCCTTTTCTTCCGCAATCACTGATTCATTTCTTCTTAAAGGAACAGTTTTGAAAATACCTAAACACAAAATCCCTCAACTTCAACAACTTCTGTTATCCAGTACAGTTGCTTATTGTAGAAGATACACATGACAATATTCTCCTATAAAAACTTTTAAGTAAGAACTTGGTATTTTTCCACAATGTACAGGAAGCTTTGCAATACCTATATTTCAAAGGGAAGATACCAAGCTGAGCTTTACCTTGAAATGAGCCAATTACAAACAGATAAATTATACTTAGTCCCTATGAAAGATTCCCTGAGAACTAGCATTCTGAACAACTAACAGAAATCGACTATTTAGCAAGAACACAAATTTAGAGAACACAAATTTAAGAAACACACGTAAATGCTATGTACACCTACATATTCTAACATGTTAAGTACATTGTCTTTCAGAGGGGCATGTTCACTCTCCTCTACTGTAAGAGAAATAAGCCAACCTTCAAATAGTCTCCAGCTATTCCAAAAGGCATGTTTCCAGAGTTACAAGATTAACTTAACCTAAACATACATACATTTATGTCTTTATTTTCTTGAATAATACATATACACATAACTGAAAGATCAGTACACAATGACTCAGTGCTAATGGCATCCCAAAACTTTTAAGCATAGAACTTAAAAATGTTGAATAGTAATTTATATATATCACTATATAGTAACTAAAACTCATTATACATCTTATTTAAAATAACCGCTAATATATATATATATATAAATACTGTAGCATAACACAGAAGTTAGGAACTTACTGCTCTAATACAGTAGAGCAAAGATCAAAGTAGAATATCACCAGTGCAAATGACCTACAACAACCTTCCTCTCAAACTAAGAAAGCTCAAACGGCTCCATCACATCTCACACAAAAAAAAATGTGGATGATTCAGGTAGCCAGATGCCTGGCACTTGTCATTGCTCTGAAATGGTTTCACAATATACCACCACCATAGCACCTAATCTACAAGCAACAAATGTATAAACAGATCAAACAGTATTTGCATCTGAAAAATCTCTTAGACTTGTATTTAAGAGTAAGGTTTCATAGCAAAAAAAGTTTGTTCACCTTAAAAAAGACATCAAAATAGTCCTTGTGAGCCTTATTTCATACTTACACATTTTCCTCAGCATCTGCTAGCATGCATCATTGCCAAGGTCACTTACCTCTGTTTCTTTATCTTCCATGATATTTACAAGCCCCAAGAAAATATTCTGTAGTTTGATCAGAAATGGTTCTGGATAGATTGCCCAGTCTTCCCATGCTCGGAAGCATGTCATTACCCGTTGCTAGAAACAACAGGGAAAAAACATGCTCATAAATCTGTATTAGGAAATTTTAAATGATTGGAAATACACCACAGAGAACTAACACTGTAGACACCTACTCTTAAGTACTTCCATATTAGAGTATATTACAATGATACCATGCTGATATGAATGAAATTATGTTCCTATTTTCATGGGTTTTGTTTTTGTCAAGCTTCAACTCAAGCTTGACACATTAAATGTAGCTACAGGTATTAAAAATAATAATAAAAAATATTCTACTGCCTGTCTTTACTATATAATTTAATAAATAGTTTCAAAATCACATGTAACTGAAATTGATTCTCAGTCTGGAGCAAATGGGAGGAAAGAAGGTAGGACAGCCAGGATAAAGGCCTTAAACAGAAAAACTACACTGTCAGCTTTGTAATTAAAAATTCTGATTTAAATGGAAAAAAAACAAGCAAAAACAAACAAAAAAAAACACCCATAAAAAACCCACCACCACCAAAAAAACCCAAACAAAACCAAATAACAAAATGTAGAAGCCTCTTTAAAGCAGGAGAAGGGAAAGCTAGGCCGAGCATGAGAACGGTGAGAAGGAGAGCACTTCATCTCAAAAATCACTCTCAACTACCCATGATCAGACTGCTCATTAAACCTCAAAAAAGAAGGCCTAGCACAAAAAAAACTTTAAAAATAACTTTATGCTGTCAAATCCACCAGTTTCTTCCCACAGGTAGCACCCAAGTTTATTTCTGAAACCAAAATATAGGCAGTCCAAAACTAATCAGAAGGATAGAAAGCCTTGTTTGCAACTCAAGTATTAGACAGATATCCTCTCAACTCCACAAATATATATCTACAGGTATACTTCAGTTGTTATATGCTAATTTTCTTCCTTAATTTCAAGGCTATCTTTAAAAGAGAGAAATCTTGCTTTTTATTTTTTTTTTTTAAGCTGACTGAGGAAGTCTGAGGTCTAAATCATCTATCATAGTATGCTATCTCTTGTGCAGGAACACCTATTTATTTGACTTCTATGTCATGTAAATAACAATGAAATACATACCTTGAAATTTTCAGACTGTAAATGGCCTTGTATTGTACGGTAAGTAGCATTGAGATCAGAGAATATCTGACATAATTTTGTTTCAAAACTAGAATTAAACATACACATTTCTTTAGTTAAACTTCGTAATATATGTTTTTTTGGACATACATAATTAATGAAAATGCCTGGGACAGGACTCAAAAGTACAAAGTTTTGATCCCTATATTAGGCATGTACTGAACTATAAAGCAAATGATTACTGTATATTAAATCATCTTGGACAACAACAGAATTGTGAAGGGAGATCTTCACGTCTGCTGCAGTCTCTTTATACCACCTGGAAAGACTGGAGGAGGATAAAAGGAATTTTACAACCCTATATACAACGAAAGAATTGTCTCAAAATTCAACTTGTATTTTAAAAAAATTCTCTGTTATATTTCTATTCTAATATACTCAATGAGGTCCTCAATGAAAGCACAGTAAGTAGCATCTGCCTAGCTTCCCCTGAGCTTCTCTCAATATGCAGAAAAGAACCCTGGCACAGCAAGACTCACTGCCACAAGAAACATAATTTTCAATCACTTGTTTCATAATATGCTAAACGTTTCCCATCATGCTACCATAATGTTAGAGAAACTCCAGGAAGTAGATGCAATTCAATATCTAAATATTACAAAGGCACTCTCCATTGGACACTGTTCTTAAATTCTTCTCAGAGCCTTAGAAACAAAGTACATAATTCCCTCACAAGTTCTTCAAAGTTCATGGAGATTTAAAAAAACACCTTTCAATTAAAATAAAATAAAAAAAAAAGAAGAAAAATCTATTTCTAAAATTGACTTCTTCACATGGATTATTTCCTATACCGTACCTTGGATATTACCTACAGGCTCTCCTTCTGTAAAGGGGCACATGAGTTATTCTCATATCTGTGAAGTTCCATGTAAGTTGCCCCTTGACAGGGCCCTTGAAAGGGCATGTAAAACTTCTTTTTGCATTATATAACAATCGTATGCATTACTACCTCTTACACATTTTCATGCAGAGAGATATAAATATCAGTGTTATAACAGTAACCTCACAGAAAAGTGTTAATTTCTCTACAGTCACATTTACCCACTGATATACAAAACTGAACACAAAGATTTTTTGGTTCTCTTTAATCAATCACCTAAAATATTATACTTACAATTTTCTATAGTAGGAAGCATTGGCAACTTTAGCTGAAGAGTTGTATAACACATCCGACACTAGATACAATCTTGCAATCTACAATAAAGAATGTTGAAGTCAAGAGAACTCTACAGTTTAAATGATCCTGAAAATATATGTATTTTTCCAGAAAAAAGTACAAGATAACCTAAACTATCTAGAAGCAGCAAATTAAAATTAAGTGTAACAAACCCATATTGTTAATAAACATGCTAAGAGGCAAGTACCTTACGCTACTAACCACTGTAACCTATTGCACAGTATTACAGAGGATGGATCATGGCATTCCAGTTTTTATTTCCTTATTTAAACAAACTATTTTCTACTTTACAGAAAAGCAGAATTTAAATTACAAGCCTCCTTCAGATACTAAAAGGCTGCTATGAGGTCTCCAAGCAGCCTTTTCTTCAGGCTGAACAGCCCCAACTTTCTCAGCCTATCTTTATACGGGAGATGCTCCAGGCCCCTGGTCAACCTCGTGGCCCTCCCCTGAACTTGTTCCAACAGTTCATGTCCTTTTTATGTTGAGGACACCAGAACTGCACACAATACTCCAGGTGAAGGCTCACAAGACCAGAGTAAAGGGGCAGGACAACTTCCTTCGACCTGCTGGTCATGCTCCTTTTGATGCATCCCAGGATACGGTTGCTTTCTGGGCTGCAAGCGCACACTGAAGCCGGCTCATGTTCATTTTCTCATCGATCAACACCCCCAGGTCCTTCTCTGCAGGGCTGCTCTGAATCTCTTCTCTGCCCAATCCGTAGCTGTGCTTGGGAGTGCTCCAACCCAGGTGTAGGACCTTGCACTTGGCACAGTTAAAGTTCATGAGGTTGGCATCAGCCCACCTCACAAGCGTGTCAAGGTCCCTCTGGATGGCATTCCTTCCCTCCA
>JBCJKH010041404.1:0-10099 GCA_039877255.1 Loriculus beryllinus | reverse complement strand
CCTGGCTCCAGAGCAGAGCTGCTCCAGCCCTCGCAGCAGCTCCATGGCCTCCTCTGCCCTCGCTCCAACAGCTCCACATCCCTCTTGTGCTGCTGCCCCAGAGCTGGCTCAGGGCTGCAGGGGGGTCTCCCCAGAGCGCAGCAGAGGGGGAGAATCCCCTCCCTGGACCAGTGCTGCTCACACCCTGGGGGTGCAGCCCAGCACATGAGGGGGTTCTGGGCTCAAGCGCACACTGCAGCTGGGTCTTTGGGAGCCTCTCCTCACCCAGCACACCCCAAGTCCCTCTCCTCAGGGCTGCTCCATCCAGTCTCCACCCAGCCTGTGTTTGCGCCTGGGACTGCCTCAAACCAGTGCCCCAACTTGCACTTGGCACTGTTGAACTTCATGAGGGTCGCATGATCCCACCTTTCCAGCCTGTCAAGGTCCCTGTGGATGGTATTCCTTCCCTCTAGTGTCAGCCACACCACACAGTTTGGTGTCATCAGCAGCTTGCTGAGGGTGCATTCAATCCCACTGTCCCTGACAAAGAGGTTAACGTGGATCAAAGCCCAGTTGCTCCGTGATGAGAAACTAGCTCAATACTTTCCAACAAATCTAGGATCTAGAGCTCTGAACAAAGTTTGACTCACTTCCCAGGATTTCTTTCACAAAACACCACGTGCAACCCTACAGTGTTGCATTCACCACCACCCCATTATTGTTCAGAGCAGGTTTTATTTACGGGTCAGGAAGATGAGTGGAAGCACTGCAGCACTGCAATGGGCAGCACATTTCCTCCCCAGATTGTTCTTCAGTGGCCCAGGGCACCGGATTTTCTGAAAGGATGACTATAGGAAATTACTTGATATGGACAGAAACAAGTATGTCCATTTAAAGCTTTCCTGTATTCAGTTGCTTTCAAGCAGCAACATATTCTGAATGTGTGTACTAAACACTTTTGATAGCTTTAAAATACGCCTATTTGCTTTATTATACAGATGAGTACTGGTAAACTAATTAAAATGTTCTCTTCTTCAACAGACCAAAAGGTAAACTAAATGACCCTGTATAAGAATACTCGCTCCTGCCACTGATTGTCTTCACAGCAGCTGCTTCTATTAAATATGTTCATAAGGGTTGCAGCCAGGAGATCCAAGTAGCAAGGATGAGTTGTGATATACACCATATTCCTGGGCAAATCATGAGGAATAATCCTTGCCACAGCAGCAGAACAGGTTATTAATGCAGCAGTCCACAACTGCCATTAGTTACTTTAATTAATTTATTAGACAATTACACTCTGTCTTGGATGCTTCCTGGCAGAAGTAAATGCAGTCAAACAGAGGCTTCAAGCTCCTATGAACAATAAGGATTAGACAAAATTGCTCTCCATAAAGCATTCCTGCCTCTGCATAAAAAAAGCACTGTAATCACAGGAAAACTCTGGATGTCCCATTTCCTTCCCAGTTTTCAAGTCTTGGAAGCTTTGCTTGCTCAGCTGTTTACACTTGTTGAATTAGAAGAGAATGGAGATAGTAACATTGAACCAAGAAGATAACAGTGGTCCAGGATACTACATTGGAAGGCTGGGTTAAGTGAAAAAGTGTTCATTTCCAAAGTAAGCTATGACTGTAATCTAAATAGAAACCAGGTAGTTAAAAATCATTCATGTATTTGAGTTTCTTGCACATTGTGTCAAATTCACCCTTTGTTAAGATTTTTTTTTGTTTGGAGCTTTCTAACAGAATCAGACTTGCTTACCCTTAGAGGTCTGTTCATCAGTGACATGAACACTTAATGATAAACATAAGGTGCTTGACAGGAAAGTTCTCCCTTTGTTTGCCCTTCTATCACAAGTTCAAAGTTTCAACCAGCTGAGGTGAGTTCCAGGGAAGTAAACAACCAATCTGAAACTCTAAAGGGCCAGACTGGAATTTTACTGTATAGAAAAGCATAGAAGTAAAAGCTAAGCAGGGGGCTGCTGGATGTCTCTGGTGAGGAACTGGTTAGATTTAGATGAGTGCAGTTTGTAAAGTAATGCCATCCCAAAGGAAGATTTACTTGGCAAGGAGAATTGGTTTCCTGACTGTGCCACACATAGCACAGAGGCAAGAATCAGCTCCTCCATCCTCTGCTGGGTGCTAGTATTTACTCACACAGCAAGGCCTGTGTACTTCTCCTAGGTAAAGTGCACAAGATTCCCAGTTTCATCAAAACCATCACACTACAAGATCTATATAAAGTGGCTCAAAATGCAGGGTTTGAATTATAACATACACCTTTCTCAACAGGAAACCCTGCAGGAAGGTGGCTGTGACCCTCAGACACAAGCACAGCAAGCCCCATGATTTCTGAAGGAATGGCGTATGTTTCCCTGCTGCCTTTACAACTGACAGAAGTGTGGGAGTAAATCTCAAGTGACACTGCACTCAGAGTTTGTCTACTACGTGTCTAAATATGAACAGCTTTGTGAATTAATGCACCTGTCTCAGGCACAGAAAAACACAGACTGATTTCAGTATCTCCTCTTCTGCGAGAGGGAATGAACATGAAGAGAAGTAGCGTAGGGGAGAACAGCATCTTGAAGAACACAGCAGTATGGCCTTTGGACTGTAAACATTGAAGTGGGACTGAATATGTATTTCCTCACTCAACAGGTCTGTGATTCTGAAATTAAAGACCACCTTTGACTTGTGACTGCACCAGACCAGACCAGACCTTCCCAGGCACCCAAACAAAACATCCTCTTTAAGACTTGAGTAGTTTTAAAAGGTGTGCTCACAGCTGCACTTCAGTTCTTACAGCTTTCTTGTCTTCTGGCCTTCCCTTAAACTACATGGATGACTCCAGCACATCAGTCATCAAATGCCACGTCATGTAGTACAAGACCTCACCCTGGAAAATCTGAAAAACATTGTTCCATGTATGGGCTGGTTTTGGCTGGGATAGAGTTAATTTTCTTCCCAGCAGCTGGTGCAGTGCTGTGTTTGGGCTTTAGTCTGAGCACAGTGCTGATAACACACTGATGGTTTAGTTGTTGCTCAGTAGCACTTACCCTGATGAAGGACTTTTCAGTCTCAAGTTCTGCCAGTGAGAAAGGACACAGGAAGGTGGGAGAAAGCAGAGACAGGACCCCTGACCCAAACTAGCCAAAGGGGTATTCCATACCACAGCACATCATGCCCAGTATAGAAACTGGGGGAGTTGGCTGGAAAGGACTGATCACTACTTGGGTCAGGCTGAGCATCAGTCAAGTGGGTGGTGAGCAATTGTATTGTACATCACTGCTGTTTGTTGGTTGGTTTGGGGTCTGGTTTTGTAGTTTTCTCTCTCTCTCCTTGCTATTTCCCTTTTGATTAGTAACAGTAATATATTGTGCTTTATTTTAATTATTAAGCTGTTCTTATCTCAACCCATGGGGTTTACTTTTTCCTCCCGATCCTCTTCATGCCACTAGCTGGGTGAAGGGGGCGAGCAGTCACCTGCATGGTACATGGTTGCCAGCCAAGGTTACGTAAGAACATGCAAACCAGCTGTTCTGAGAGACTGCACTGAAAGCAAATGCTTCTACACACCCCAATGTACACCAAGATCTCTGACGTTGCCCTGGCATGGATGCAGCAGAGAGCGTCACGAATAGATTATGAGAGTTCATTCAGGCTACAGGAGTTAAGGGCCATCTTCAGAGCAGACTGATCAACCAGCCTCTTTGTGGCTCTATCTCCCAGGACCTGATCAGATCACTTTAGCCCTGCATAATCTCACTTCTTTTTATCTGAGAAAAAAACTCAAAACCACTTGCCTAGGAGGCTTCTTCACATGCTCACTGCCTTCTTCATGAAATACTGCTTCCTGGCATCTGGTCTGAATTTGTGGATCCTTAATTTCCACTGATTCATCCCCATAGCCAGACATCCGCCCTTCCCTTCAGGACTAAATTGGAAACAGTAACCTGACAGAGGTGGGTATTTCTCTAAAGATTTTATATCCAGACATCCACTATATTCACATTTTGTTTGGTTTTCTTTCCACAGACAGTTCCAAGACAGTGAAGTTTGGGCTTTCAGTGCTGTTTTGCTGTTGTTGTTGGGTTTTTGGGTAACTTTCTTTTACAGTTCAATCAGTTTTCCTGCTTATATCCATCCACACCATCTAGTAGATTAACACTACATTATTTAAAATATTATAATCTTCCTGCAAATGATACAGTGGCACCAAATGCAAGTGCCTAAATTGCTGCAAACTAAGCTCTGCTTCTTTTCTGAAGGTACAAAACCAAAACATTTTCTTCCAGTGCTTTGAAATATCATAACAACACTTGCCTGCATTTGTTATTTTGCATTCATTGTTGTGTCAGGTGCAACTGGAAAACCCTCACAGAACCAATTCAGGGTTCATCCCACAGGGCAGCAGGGCAGCCTGAACAATTCCAAAATGTGATTCTTCCCTCATTTGTCTTGTCTGATTACATTCAGAGCTCACTTTGGGTTTGGGTCTACATAAACTTGGTTTTCATGGATAATTTGTGTACCAATAGCTTTTGCGGTTTCATTTGCAAGCATAACAGTGGTATTGTCTTGACAAACCCCTGACAACCTGAGTTGTAGTGTTGCCAGTGTAAGGCCTGAGCTGCTTTTTGAACTTGAACACATTTATGACATTATCTACTTTGTTATGGTGCTTTATGGCTAGACTTGAATATAATAATGTTTTTATGAACACCCATGACCCCAGTAGTCTTTTGAGTAATGGTTAACCATGCTGATGCATTATTCTTTTCCAAAATGGCTACAGACTCTCAGAAGTGCAATGCTCTTCGTCCTCATTCACACCCTCTCCATGTGACTATCAGCTGACTTAGTGCTTACACAGTTTGTCTGTGTTTAACTAATACAAAAATAGTTACGCCCCATAAACTGTGGATAGGGTAGTTCTACAGACAATGCAGGGGGTAATGCTCATGTTGGAGGTAAAATATATCTCAATGAGAAGAGATACCTGCAGATTAGGTGGAGTCCATGAATCTCTTTGCACACACACATGGATCTGAATCAGTGCATATGATTACAGCTACAGGGATTCTCAAGGTTGCCTGCAATATCCTTAGATAGTCTTTAGTACATTCTCAGTCCCAGTTAAAAATCACCAGAATCATTCCTGTCTTTAATTACCAAATGAAAATATAGATGCCATTATAGACAATAAAGGCACATACTCAGATATGAAATGGGATGAATGACACAAGATAATATACAACATTGCTGTGAGCCCCATGTAAGTAGTCAGAAAAGACTCATGGAAAAAATGTGAATTTAAGCTACTTGCTGGCTTACTAGTTCTCCAAAAGGAAACATCTTCCTATAAGAAATAATTGAATATTGCATTTGGTCTTGTTCCCATACCTTATTTTTCTGTCTTCTGCAATACATGCTAGTAATTTCTTTTCAATTATTCTAAATTCATAAAATATACCAGTATCTTGATGATAGTTACACTACTATATACTTTTGGCACTCCATATATTAGTCTTTTCAACCCTCAACACCCAAATGTCTGAGAATATAAATACCAGTTGAAATATAGTTTCCTGTTTCTAACACATGGCACACATATAAAAATATTTGTCTCCAAAACAAGTTTCATGAATTTTTTACCAGTCTCCAGCATCATTTATGTATCACCACTTCTGGAAACCCTAGATATATGTAGCACCTACCCAAGCAGATCTGCAAGCTACCAATGTTATCAACAAATGAGATGCTTTCCTATGGAAGCTGGTAGAATTCCATACTGCAAGTGCTATTTGGAGAACCAAAGCTACTGCACAAAGACAGATCACTTATATCATCTGGTCTCATAAGTACATCTTTCTGCCAAACTGTTTCCCTTTTACTTCAGGTGAAGTTCAGCTTAGATATAAGGGAGCTCTTCACTGTGAGTAGGCGCTGGCACAGGGTGCCCAGAGAAGCTGTGGCTGCTCCATCCCTGGCAGTGTTCAAGGCCAGGTTAGACGGGGCTTGGAGCTACTTGGTCTAATAGAAGGTGTCCCTGCTCATGGCAAAAGGTTGGAACTGGATGTTCTTAAGGTCCTTTCCAACCCAAGCCATTCTATGATTCTAGATCACCATTACTATAGTACTATTACTAATCATTACTGAATGTATAGAGTTGATGAAACCCTTCAGAAGGTAATAACTTACTTGCAAGTTTAATTACTACTATATGTACTTTGTACATGTTAAAAATAAAACCGGTATTTATGAAGGCTACCACAACACAGGGATTTTCAAAAACACAAGTACCATTTTCACTCCAAATGGGAGATGTTCAGCCAAATGACACTTGTATTTACTAGAATTTCCTCAAGTAGCCTGACAAATCTCCAAGTCATTTATTAAGTAAAGGTTCTTCTCTTGGATTTAGTTGTATTTTTTGGCATCAGTGGAACAAACAAATACTTGCATAAGGCCAAACATTAAGTCAACCACACAGGTAGTAGGACTACATCTGTGGTTTCCAGAAGCTCAGTGCTCTAACAACAAAAATGCTACCTTCACAGATAGCAAGTACTAATCAAAAGTTTTAGTTAAAAGCAGGGAATGTTGCCCTTTAGTTGAAAGCAAGGACTATTACCCTATGAGGGTGGTTATGGTAAAATAAAGCCTTCCAAGACTGCTAGATTTAGGCTGCAACACTCTGTAAATGATTTTGATTTACACAAATCTAGGGATGGGGAAATCTTCAGTCATCTGACACCATGGAAATACTGATCTCACCTTGTGTCAAAGGGATTCAGGTATTCTAAAAACTAACAAAACTCTGGTAATGAAACTGATCTGGATGGAAACTGCCTACAATAGACACTGAGAATAAGTTAATCATATGCTTATACTTGTCATAATCCAATGCCAAAAGTTTGCCTTTAAACTTCTGTAGCTGTAAGATTTATATACATACACACACACACACATATATATATATACTAGGTATATGTATATATGTACACACACACACTCACACACACACAGCTGTACATATACATATATAGGAGTGTGTGTATTCACTCATACATTTATTTCTCTTCTGGTAGAGCTGCGTGGTTTGTATTTCACCCACTTAAGTTGCTGGTTTCAACTTGAAACGAGTCCTCCTGTGGGAGGAACAAGAAACTCAACCACTGGTGCAGATGTTTTGACTAGATAGGGACCTGGGTTTTATTAATGGCAAGAACAATACCCTGACAGCTCAGCATCTGATTTAATAGGCATCATCTGCTTAATTAGTTGATACAGCTTTTGTAGTCTCAACCTCAAATGCATGTGCATCAACAGCAAGAAAGGAAGAAAATAAACACGCTTACCTTTTCTTCACATTTCCTGTGGCAGGCATACTTGCAAACTAAAACAAAGGCAAATAAAATATATGAGTACACAGAGTGGGTGGAATCTCCTCTCCATTTCTTTAGATCGGCTTTCTACTAGGGGGCTGGCTAAACTCAAGTCTGTATATATAAAGTATTTACATACTTCAAAACAAACAATAAAAACCCTATAAAGAAATTAATTTAGTTTTTACTCATTCCTGAAAGATTCATTAATTACAGCAGTGTTATCAGATGTGTGCATACCATCAGCTTAGGGTAACATATGCCTAGTTAAATGTCATGGACTGATTATTTTCACACCTACCTTTACAGGTTCACATGCACAAGTGTTACCATCTAAATAATACAGATAGTAAGATCAAAATGCTCCAAATGTAATCTGTGAATCTTAGCCCTATCAGCAGTTCCAGAGACCTGAGAAAAGCAGGGTGACTTCAAACTCACAAGTGACCATGACTGTTCATGCTGGAATTTCTGCTTGTGAAACACATCTTACACAGCCTTGCAAACATTACTTCCAAGAGGTAAGCACTTGATTTCTGCTAAATTCCTGCTGACCTAAGGAAAGGATGAACCACAGCAGCAGGTTTACATTCAGAAAACAGCACTTAAAGAGCAATCCGATGAGCAGCGATGTAACTGAGGCAACAGTGTAATAGCTAGGATCCGAGACAGGCTGGGTTTAATAGATTTTCCATTTATATATGCTTCCTTTTCACTCTGAAATTTGCTTTCCTTCCATGAAAAGTCTACCCTCTGAGCTAAACTGTGTTATAAATTCAAGAACAATTTACTTATTCAAGCTCCAAGATCAGTAAGCAACAGAGAATATGCTGGGTTTGGCTGGAATAGAGTTAATTTTCTTCATGTTTGCTAGTATGGGGCAATGTTTTATATTTGTGCTGGAGACAGTGTTGATAACACAGGAATGTTTTAGTTATTGCTGAGCAGTGCTTACACAAAGTCAAGGCCTTTTCTGCTTCTCCACCACCCCACCAGTGAGTAGGCTGGGGGTGCACAAAGAGTTGGGAGGGCACACAGCCACAACCAACTGACTAAAGAGATACTCCATACCATATAGTGTCATGCTTAGCATATAGAGCTGGGGGAAGAAGTATAGGGACATTTGAAGTGATGGTGTTTGATATATCCTTTGCTACTGGCTCGTGCAAAACCAAATCACCAATGTCATCAACAATACATAAAAATCTTTATTAGAGACATAGATCACACATTAAATGCAGTCATTGAGTATTTTCAGTTTCCATGTCCATGAAAAGTCAGTTGCTGCTCTTGCGTGACACCACAGTGTTGTCTTTGCTGGAAAGAAAACACTGATGTGAGACAGAAGTTTAGCCTGGAAAGCAGTAAGACCGTGTTCTGCAGCAGCATCCCACTGGAACTCATAAGCAACACAGAAATATGGCTTACAAACTCCATATACACTTGAAGGAAGAAGACTTCACAAACAAAACATTGCTGTATTTATGAGATTCAAAGGGAACAGACTAAAGCCTCCAAAGGTAACTAACCAAATATACATCAGGCAAAGCTCTCCAACTGAAATAAACCATTATTTTTTTTAGGTATCTGTAACACTCTGAGGATTGAGATCTGATAACATTCATAAAGACAGCTTCACTCCTCCTCAGCATCTAGAAATACCCTATTCATATTTAAATCCAGCACTTTCACGGATTAGACTGAGTTAAGGCATTACCTTCTCTCCCTCACTGTACAATAAAGCTCACTATGGTAATAAAACTGGGAAGAAATAAGCACTTTGAAATGAGATCACTGACTGTCCAGATGCTGCGAGCAAACAAAGCAGTCCTTTGTACTTGTAAGCAGAAAGGAGATTCTCCTCCTTCCCTCTTGGGTGAACATCAAACTGCTCATTGCATATGTTGCTCCTCTAGAAGGCACACCAGCTACATCCAACAACAGAGATGGATCCCCATAATAACAGATCCAAACACCAATTCCCTTTTTTTGACAGGTCTGAATTCTACTAATAGACCAAAATCTCAATTCAGAACAACTAAACTTAAATGACTGAACGAACCCATTTTGACTGTTCTTGGCATTTACTAGATGCTGAAGTGTTCAAAGCATTTTGTATAATCTACATATGTCCCATTGAGGTACAGCAGATGTCACAGTTTTCGTTTGCTGGCAAGGTCTTTTTATACATATAAAGACCTATGTAAATATATGCATATAAACATTTATATATAGACACATGGGCCTTTCCAACCCTAACTATTCTGTAATTTTACGTATGAACATATGTACACATAGACATGTGTAGGTACACATACATATGTAGGTACACTCCAAAACCCACAAGAAGTCTTGTTTGTAGTCAAGCACTTACTAAAACAAACTAAAAAATAAAAAGTCACAAAGAAAAAGGCTGTTAGCACAGAACATTGCTTAGGAATTAACAACACCTGATTGGAAGAAAGAAAGTACAATTTGGATCACCAATCCATTGCCAGTTATCAGTATTTAGATGATAATTCCTATAATCAATCCTATTGTGAGTGTGGTCAAGGTTTTTAAAGTACAGATAGTGATAAGTCAAGAGTACTTTTCAACTTATTTGCCTCTATTTCCCTCACCCACCATCCATTCTCCAGAAGGAAGGGTAAAAAAGCAAAACCTATACGTATACACACATGGGAGGCATGTGGGGGGGGTGGGGGGGTGGGGGGGGCGGGAGGGAATAGATCG
>JBCJKH010041403.1:0-14639 GCA_039877255.1 Loriculus beryllinus | reverse complement strand
GTCCCTGCTTATGGCAGGGGGGTTGGAACTGGATGATCTTAAGGTCCTTTCCAACCCTAACTATTCTATGATTCTAAGAAAGACATTGAGGTGCTGGAGCAGGTCCAGACAAGGGCAACAAAGCTGGTGAAAGGTTTGGAGAACAAGTCTAATGAAGAACAGCTGAGGGAACTGGGGTTGTTTAGTCTGGAGAAGAGAAGGCTCATGGGGGACCTTATCACTTTCTACAACTACCTGAAAGGAGGTTGTAGTGAACTGGGAGTCAGTCTCTTCTTCCAAGTTACAAGTGATAGGACAAGAGGTAACAGCCTGAAGCTGTGCCAGGGGAGGCTTAGATTGGATATTAGGAAAAATTTCTTCACTGAAAGGGTTGCCAGGCATTGGAACAGGCTTCCCAAGGAAGTGGTGGAATCACCATTCCTGGAAGTGTTCAAAAACTATGTAGCGGAGGCCCCCAGTGACGTGGTTTAGTAGTGGTCTTGGCAGTCCTGAGGTAATGGTTGGACTTGATGATTTTAAAGGTCTTTTCCAACCTAGCTGATTCTATTATTCTCTCACTTTGAGGAGTATTAGATTTGTCATCAAATAAAGAAACCTGAAAATGCAGAGATCGTGCCTTCCTGATGCACCTCAGAACTGCACAGCATAAAAAAAAACTAGTCCCCACTTCAGCAAAGTTACTCCGGCTCCCTATCATGTCAACTCCACCTTGTAATCTACTTTCACTGTCTCATTCAGGAAGTTGCAGTTGTCTATCTAACACTGACCCATATTGCTTACACCAGCATGACTCTTCTGAGCTGCTGTGAGCACTGTAAAGACAAGGCAAAGATAGAGTTGTCAGTTGTTTGGTAAAGTCCTTTGGGATCACAGGAGAAAATATGTTTTTCAGAGCTTAATTCTTTGAGCTGTTCACCTGGTTTTCCTGAAGCAATTCCCCAGAGCTAGAAAAAAAATATTTTCCCTTTCCTACCATACTTTATCCCTTTTGTTGATACGCTCAGCCTGGGAAAATCCTATGGGGTTTGTTCTCCCATGCACACACAAAATGCACCACTCACCAAATATCACTCTTTACTAAGCTAACAAGGATTTAAAATGGGAAAAGTATTTTTAGATTTTTTTATTATCATTATTATTATTTATTTTGTTTTTCATATTCTTTCTTTTATTTTTTTCCATTTTATCTACTTCTCCCTCACCCGACCTCAGTTTCCAATAATTCTTGCACTTGATTGAATTCCCAGGACTGAAATCCTGACCTTAATGAATTCACCAGGAAGAATTTCTACCTCCTTCTTTGACATAAAAGATTTCATACATACTACTAATTAGTCAAAGAAAGAGTACAGCATATATATTTTAGTGTCTGGCTCTGCTCAGGACATACTCTATTACCATATCCTTAAATGCAGTTTCACTAAAGGCAATAGGAGTTTTGCATGGATACAAGCCCCTGTTGAATGGGTAAATACCAAGTATTTGTTCATAAACTATTGGATGCAAAAGAGGAAAAGGTCATTTTAGGGGAAAACAATGACATGACATATCCTGATGTTGCTAGCCAGGCCACCATATGCATTTTATATGATAAGGAGAAACCCCATAAACCAGCAGGTCGAGGAAATATGCCCTCTATTTCCTCAATGTATAATAACACCATTCAAAGTGAAAGATCAGTGATGGGTGGTTTCGCATTTAAAACTCACTTTCAGTGAGATCCATTATACTGTATAAACCACATTACATTAAACACTCATGCAAGCATTAAGCAGGTGTTTGCAGAATGTCTCAGCAAGTAATGTGCACCACGAGCCTTCATCTCCTTTGTCGAAGCTGACAGTTATGGCTAGAGGAGTGGTGCATATCATGCTGCCCATAGCTGTTCTCCTTTGAGTTACAGAATCAGCTAGCATTAGATTGTGAACCCAAGTTGCAGAAGCAGTAGGATACAGTGACTGATAACTCCAAAGAGTATCCATATGGCATGATGGCTGTACTTATAAATATTTCAAATGTCAATTCACAAGGCTACAATCATCCCAAGCTGTTTGCGCTATTCTGAATAATTGCTAGCAAACTATAACAAAATATTTGTCATACTAAAATAACACATATAAATTTAACTGCTATATACACCAAACTTTTCTCCAGATAATATAATTTATTGGGTTAATAAAACCAACAGAGACAGCATGGTTGCTTGGAATTTGTAAATAATTACCTATGAAAACCCCTTCACGCATACCTTTCCTGATGAAAAGATTGTAGAACTTCATGTCTTTTCCCCAGTGAGGACAGGCTAGTGTAACAGCAAGCCAAGATCAAGGTAATCAGGGCCTGCTGCAGCATTATTTATTTTTATTTTCCTCCATTAGCATTTGAACATGTGCTTATTTGATTTTATTGGCTGTCATCAGTAATTGCTAATGCACAGCCGTGCGAATGCAGTGACAGAATGCAGGGAATATGGTGCTTTCCACATTGATGTCTTTGAAGCATGTTGGATATTTTGTGCAGCTGTAAGCCCTCAGATGAGATGAACTGACTGAGGGGAACAGTTCACAAGCAGCAATTTCCACGGTGGCACTGGAGGGGGTAAGCAGAATCAACTGGAGTTCCCCAAAAGGGTTTTCTGCTCTGTTGCTGATAATGCGCTTATTTTGTGCTCCCCAATTATGGCGTAGTTATGGAAAGATTAAGCAACTCGTGGTTGATTTACATAATTTAATACTCCCTCCCCTCAGATTGGAAATGAAAATAAAAGAGGATTTTTTGGAGTTATATGGCATCCATGGCATTTTGAAACAGACTTTAATAAATTCTTACCTTTCAGTTGCTTATTATGACCTCTAAACTGCTGACATGTCTATAAAAATTTCAGTACTATTCCAGGGAGATAAGTGACAGAATTGCTCATACAGCAAGCAAAATTAAGACCCATTCATGTGATAATCCCCATTGCATGACCCTGTATATAATCCTAGCAATTCTGGACAAAAAAGAAGGTATTAGTATCTTGTCAAACTTCCAAGGCTATTTTCCGGTCTTCTGACAACTAGAGAGTCAGTCGTTGCCTTACAAATGTGGACAATGTCTTATGGCAAGAAGAACTGATGGTTTTCATGGTGCTGAGGATAAAAAGGCCAGCTAGAGGCTAAACTGTCCACAACTCTGAATACAGTTTTGTATTTGTACATGGCTCGCAAAGTGTTACATACTGAGCATAGGACCTGCTCTTATCATTGCATACTCTCAGTTCCCTCCAGTTCCTTCGCATTTCCTGGCATGGCTTAGTCCCAGATTTGCAAGTGGCCATGAACCCTAGCTCAAGGAAGAAATAGAGTCACCATAAAGCACTATAGACAGTAACCTTTCTCCATAGAAAACCTTAAAACACGTCCAGCAGACTTCTGTCACGTAGCCCAGTGCCTCACATGTGAGAACTGTGGGATCGTGTGAGGTCAAAGATACACTCTTGGCAGGAAGGGTTTGTGCAGAGCAAGAAGCAAAGCTGCCATCCTAAGAGAAAAAGATCTGGTGCCAGACATAGGAGAGAGCAGAAGAACCTGGAGTGGCATGCTTAACAAAGGGCAGTGTGGAAGCAAACCCAGCCAGCTAGTTTTTCTAGTTATTCAAGGCTCTCTTGTGCATTATTTGGAAGGCACCAGAGGCTCTTCTAACAGTGTGTTGTTACCCTTTCTGTGGTGTATGTGAGAGTTCACAGAATGAACAGCTCCAAGGCTGGGACTGAAGAAACCAGGCAAGAGACTGAGTCTGAGACTGTAGGGACTGTACAATGCTTTTACTATATTAGAGGGAAACAAATGGCTATACTAAAGCACTTCCATGGTAGGAACAAACTTTTCTTACTGGTGGACCTTTTAATTAACACTGTGTACTGATGCCAGGTAATAGTAAGTCAGACATCAGTTTCTTTTTATAAAGGTCAAGCAATCCAAAGCAGCTCCTCTAACATATAATTTAAGGGGTTAGAAGGTTCCTCCCAATAGCAACAAACAGTGGTATCCTTTACTGTAATAAACCATGCGTTGTTTCAACCAGGATTTGATCATTCCTACTCAAATTGAGAAACTTAAAATCTTCAGCCACTTATCTACTAAAGTGCAGTAAATGTTCATTCCCAGAGGCTAATGTATTATTAATTACCATGAGAAAGACATCTTAATATATTCATAGAGATATTCTGTACATTTTTGCTAGAACATATGGGAAAGAATATAAATACTGACCAGATCTTTAATCAATACCAATGATTGTTACAGTCCTATACAACAGACTAGCCCTTACTGCCAATGAACTCCAGCTTTTAATCTGTACTGCTGAAGTATTCATAAATCTGTTTCACCTCCTAAATGCAGTGAAAAACTGAAGTCACAACCTACAAGACATCTATGATTTATTCTTTTGGGCTTCCAACAATGAGATCAGAGTCATTACAATCTAAGGCAAGGTGAGTGACTAATAAATCTGTTACTGATTTACACATAGATAGTGGTGCTGCATTGCTAATTTGCAAAGAAAACAACCTGTAATTGTGTGCAAATGGCATGCTGTGGTTGTAGATGGAATATGATCCTTCATAGGATTTCATTCTCGGAATATGTATACTGTTAACGCTAAAAGCCTGTACCTCACTGCCAGAAGCCAGCTAAAAGCAGACGATCCAAGTAGAGTGTTCAGACCACTTGCAGGAAAGAAATATGTGGGAAGCAGTAAACAAGGAGGGACTTGTTTATAGGGGTGTAGGCCCCAGCTCATCTGGGTAAACAAGGTATACCAGTAGAAATAAGGGGGTTATTTGTGAGAAAGACAGGCAGCTCCTCATTCAAAGAGAAGGTGAAGAGGAAAAGAAACCGTCTACTAGATAAAGAAGGAATGTGGCAGGTAACCTCATGAGCTAATAGTTATTTTGAGGAACTAAACAAAAAGGAATGTTAAGTTTTCAGGAGTGACAGACATCATTGAACCCCTGAGGAAATAACAGGATAAGTAAAGTGCTTTCCTCTCTTTATCAGCTTCTATTTTGAGTTAACCAAGCTGTCATCTTAAACCTCCTTAGGGCTGGACAAGTTGTGGATTGCTGATCTGTGCTTGTAGTTGTAAAGCTATGTGTATATCTAACTTGCACAGGAAGGCTTACCACTGAGAGTTGGTTTATGGAATCCTCTTGAAATGACTGTGCCTTCCTTTACAACCACCAGACAACCTCACTCCACTTGTACCACAGTAGTGTGAATCCAGGCTGAAAGAAGACCTAGCACTAATGTCTTTCAGTTGGTACTTCTTGGAGAGGAGCGCTTATGACAGCAATAATGTAATGAAGGCAGATTTCCAAGAGCTGAAAAGGCCTGAAAAATGGAACTCCTCAAAGACCTCTCAGACCCCTCAGAATCTGGTCTTCAGAAAAGCACAGGCAACTGAAAAAAAAAGATGTTTACTGGCACCTGTCCTGGCAAATTAATCCCAAATTATGTGGGCTCCAGACTGTCAAACTTGTCAGCAACACTGTCATTCATGTCTGCTTGCAATGCATTGCTTCATTCACACCAGATGTGTGCCAGCAGCCTGTGTAGTAGAGAAAAGGCTGCCTGCCTGTGCAGTACGCTGTGCCAGCGTGAAGGAATATATGCGGTGTGGCATCTAGAGTTGCTGGTGACCATCTTTGTGCTGTACCAGTACTTTTATTCCAAGCTGGTTGTGAAATTGCCTTTTAAAAGATATGTAGACACAAATGGAGCTACATGTGTCAAAGACGTATTTCCCCAGCTGTATGCTTTTGTCAGATGTTTAATCAGTTTTTAAACCAACTCTGCACCCCAAATTCCTTGAAACTGCAGCTGCAGCAGTTTTAGCCGTGCATTTCAATAGGATTGCTGGTGTAAGAAGAGGCATTTGTTTTCCAACAACATAGGTTTTACTGGCCTTCAATATTCTTAAAGAGAATTCTCAGACTGACAGGTTTCTGGAGGGGTCTGAAGAATGAGAAGGAGGGTCTTCTTCTGAGGGTCTGCCACAGCCTCATGTAATGTAGTGTTTTTGTTCTACTTGTCTTGAGTCACAGTAAGCACAACACTAAAGCATCGCATTTGGAAGAGGTCAAAAGGTTATGGTTATAATAAGAATAGTTAAACACAAACCTGCATCAAAACTCTCTGTAAGACTGTTCAACTCAAAATTAAATCAGAACATTCAGACCTGTTCCCAACTGGACAATCATTTGTACCACTAACTCTATAGCTATGGCTGGCACTGTTTGGTAATATCTCCTCAGGAGAGCTTCAAGACTAAAATTCAGTCGGGGTTGGAATGTGTAACATTCACAGCCTTCACAGGCACATGCATCTTAAAGGCACAAACTCTCGACCCACAATGTGCAAGTCTGTTCAGCAGAAAGGTCATCTGCTGGTGAGAGTCTCATAGGTACAGTTTCCCTGTGATGTGCATGGAGCTGCTCAGGGAGGACAGGAGCTTCCTGAGGCAACTGTGCTCCATACTTATTGCACTGCGGAATACCCTCTTCTCTTCAGGCAAGGTCAGGCAATCTGCAGAGCTCCTGCATGCTCAGAGCTTGTGTGGCTTGCAACCTGGACATACCGCTGTGGAAAAGCAATGGGGAGAGGATGTCCTTGGAATTAATTTTTAAAGGAAAAAAAAGAAAAAAAAAGGGCTGTGTTACCAGCCTCAAACATTTACTTGCCATTACTGATCTTCCTGCCTTCCTTCAAACTATGAAATCACCTTAAAGATGACATTGAAATATACACACTGCACACTGCTGGATTTTGTTTTATTTGATCATTTCTATGTTTTATATGGGTTGTTACTGAGCTTTTATATTCTGTGCATGGAAGCCTTGCCTTGTCCGAACCTCCCCCTCTGGCCACACATTAGTGAAACCACAGCGGCTTTGGACTGCAACTTGAGGGAGAATTTCCAGTTCTGCTTGAGAAGCAAGGATGTGGTTTGTCACTGAACTTTACTAGGTCACCTTTCCCCTCTTTCCTGTCACTACCAAAATCTCCATCTCCTACCACTTTGGCCTGAAATGTCCTTCCTTCGACCTTCCTCTTTGCTGGAAAAGGCACTTGCATTGCAGAAACTTGTAGATATCCCTTACTAGAAACTGTAGGAACCTGAGGGAGGATCAGTGGTTTATTGCCGTGCTCATCCTAGAGGTGCCAATTTTCAACAATTACAGAAGATTGCTCAAAGAAATCAAAGAAATCCACAGCAGAACTGAAAAGGAAGCGTGATGGCTCTCAGACCTATTTCCTACCTACCCAGTCATACTGCCATAACCTTGAGGGGCCTGCAAATGCCCAGGTGCTGTAAGCAACTAAACACGAAGACTTATTTTGACTTCAGAACAGTCTGAGTAGATCTCAATGATATGGGACTTCCTACACTGTGCTTATCACACTTGAATGAATCCAGCAGACATGACATCATGTTTCGTCCAGTATTCAAAGCTCATGAGGCAATTTTCTCGAGCTGCTCCCTGTGTTACATAGTGAAAAGGAAGCTGATCAGCTAAACATTCAGTCAACAAGCAGTTTCTAATAACCTCTTCTGGAAGATAAAACAAATGCAGGCAAATAGACAAATCCTATCTCCAGCAAACAGCCAGAACAGCTGATTTATATGCAGGGACATTTCTTGGGAACATGCATATACTGAGAAATATTCTATTTCCTTTAAAGCACAGAAGCATTAAAAAAAGTACAGGCATGGAAAAGGCAAAACCATCTGAAATGTCTGATCCTCTCCTCAGATCCACACTCTGTTCTGTAAGTTTTGAGACCAGGGTATACCATGCCAGGCTGTGTTGCATTTTGCAATATTCACTCCAGACCATGAGTTTAAGAAGTTATTCTACTGCCCTGAAATTCAGTTGCTTAGACATCGAACCCCACAGAATCACAGAATCATTTAAGTTAGAAAAGACCTTTAAGCTCATTAAGTCCAGCCATTAACCCAGCACTGCCAGGTCCACAACTGAATCATGTCCATAAGCACCACAACTGCACATCTTTTAAATACCTCCAGGGATGGTGACTTCATCACTTCTGTGAGCAGCCTGTTCCAATGCTTGACAACAGCTCTTGAGAAGTGCTAGTGCTGTGCATTGGTTTTCTCCTCTCAAAATCACGTTAATGAGTTGCACTGAGGGTGTCCGCCCATGGTGTAAAACGCAGCCAAAATATCAGGAACATTTCAAGAGCATTCAGAAGAATGTGGTCTTAAAAGCAAATGAAGAGCAGGGTTATACCCAGGCAGTGTATTTACTGTTGATTTAAAGACAAAACAAAACAACAAAACCCCCAAACCAAACAAAAGCAAACAAAACGAATGAAACAAAAAAACCAGCAACAATCCCCCAGAAATCACAACTGAAAGCATTTATGCAAATACCGATAAAGATTAGGGGCAGCCCTTGGGCTATAGGCAAATTGCCAAAACAGCTCTCTGCAGCCTGCAGTTTGGGTCTGCCAGTTCAAAAGTGATGCAAAACGCTGGTTCCTCCCCTCAGGCAGCCCTTCCAGGGAGCAGAGGCTTTCCCTCAACCCTGAATCTCACCCCAGCGTGGCAGTTCAGAGTCTCCTGCCTATTCTCTGTGCCAAGCCCAGCTGGAGCCACAGTCCCCAAATAATAAATGAATACCCAAGCTTTTTACAATACTTCTGTATTTTTCACCAGCAGTTTTTCTTTTTCATTTGAGACATTTATCTCCCTGTGCTTTGAGCTGCAGTGGTGGAAAGGGAAACCTTGTGAAGAAGGGTCTGGCTTGAGACGCAGCCCTGGACCTAGTTCCTAGCTGCACTGGTGGTTTTTAGTCTTCTCCTACCTTGCATCAGGTCCTTTCTAATGATTCTTGGCTCCAAGAGAGCAAAGCACTTAAAGACTCATCTGCCTTAAGAGCCATTCAGTTGGGTTGATGTCTGTCTTATATTGCTTGCCTAGGTTTCACCTTCTGTAGCATCTACATACCCATATATCTGTCCATGATGTAGCACGGAGTCCTTCTAATGCAGAAAAATTAGATTTATAGGAAGTACATACTTTGATCTTGCCTGTAGGATTGATATAAAAAAGTGCACGTAATTAGAGCTTGATCATATGTCATTTAATAGCTACATGTTGTTGCTCTCATTTTGTTCGTAGCCTGCATTACTCTAAAAATAGAGGGGTTTTCTATCACTTCCTTTTACTTTTTTTCTCTGTAGTAAATGCAACTATAAACAATTAATAATTCCAATTAGGTTTGGGGGCTTTTTTGATAACTCCAGCAGCTGTCTTGTCACAGGGCTTCCTAGGCTGCTGCAGGGGCCAATCAGATCATATAAATGTGCATATTAACAAAGGTTCATTAAGCGACTCTGTCTTTCTAAGCCTCTGGAAAAGAAACAAAACAGAGACGAGCCTTAGAAGTAAGTGCTCTATGTTCTTTGCTATATTTCCCATCACACTGAAATCAGCAGCTTTTTAATAATCTACATTTAAGATGCAAATGTATCTATTTGATACGAAAGTCTAACATATGAATAAAGAATCCAAATTGGTTTACTACTTCTTGATCACTGCCGGCAAGGGAGGAATTACCATGCTAACAGCCTCGTTGAGAAAAAGCCATATGCCTGAAATGGAGACAATGATGAAGTTACAAAGTTTAGTGAGATTATGTTACATGGAGAAAGCTTCATTTAAAGTAGCAACTAATTAATGACTTCAGAGGAAACCCTCCTAGCAACTATACTGGTTAGAGAGGTGAAGCCTATTACAACCTCCTAAATGCAGTTTCCAATTACTAATCTTTTCAGCAGCTTTACAGTGTAAGAGAAATTACTTCATCTCATCACAGGGTCATCTAGTTTCAGTCCCAGTCTGTGCTACAAAATGATAGTCCTATGGGCAGCCTTTGACAGCCAAGAGGCTATTTTATTATTGCCAGAGGTCAGTAAGACAATTACATTTGAAATGCAACAAATATACTGTGGCAGTTCATCTCTCTTCTTCCTACCACAGTGGTTGCTAAAATAGTAGAATAATTGCTCTTACCCCATGTATTTATCAGGGAGTAAATGGCCTCAGACTGTCCTTGCTCTGATGTAAAGAAGGAAAAGGTTGTGGGAAGAGACCAAATTTTTTACTTAAGTAACAGACATCGCTGGGAGAAGGGACAATGTGTTAAGCATGCAAGCCTTTGGGAAAGATTAAATAACCTGCAGGTTTGCTCAGTTTTTCCAGCTATATAAAAACATAGATAGTACTTTTCTCTACAAAATTTGCTCCTCAGACCACCATGACTGCTGTTGCACTATTCTGTGGCTCTGCTATAAAGGAGTAAAACTGCAAGAGGGCGGATAGGCAGAGAGAAATGGTCTGTGGCCATGTGGCCACTTGGTTGCTTAGTAATCTGAGACTGTGCCTTGTCTCACTAATTAATGTGTAATAGCTCTGTATGCTGGCTCACTTTTGGATGCCTTATCAAAGAGGGAGAGAGAACTGGGTTTAATTTAGCTATACAGAGGGACTGCATCTGTTTTCTCAGCCACTGAAGGATTATAATTGTTTCTAGATGACAGCAGGTCACATGCGTGGAGGTTTTTTAATTATAACTGAAATTCCTTTTCAACCTAGGGAAATAATTTAATTTCAACATTAGTATTATTATTTTTTGGCTTCTATCTCCCCCAACTCTTTTTGCTTTCTTACTTGCAGCATAATTGTTTCCCCTTTCCATATAACTGACAGATTTTCGTTGTTCATACCTATCACTGTTTCTAATTTTGATTCATGTCACAATCATACAGTTCAGGTTTAAAGGTTATGAAAACTGTGCTTTGGCATTCAACCAGCCTCATCTCTGGAAACATTAGTCAAATACTCTTGTTTAAAATTCTCTCCACAGAAGGAAACTTTGTCACCTAGGTATCTGCTTGTATTTCCTTCTTTCTGTCCCAGTGCATATCTGACCAGGTCTTGCTCTGCACAATTCAAAATGCTCAAATTTCATGGTGTAGTGGGGCTTACAGGTTATTCCATTTTTTAAGATGTTCTTCTATCTTCTGGATGTCATTCATACCTCATCTGCTCAGTATAAACTTGTTTGCATGTCTTTGCGCAGTAAAAGATGACAAAAGTGATGCATAAGGAAGAGGGTGACATTAAGGACTACAAGACAAAAAGTCACAAGAATCCAAGGGAGATGAAACAAGAATATCAATGTTCTCTATGCCCAGGCACCATGATAGCCACGCGTAAGGCTGGTGGTTGCCTGTGCCACTTTTGACATCTTCTCAAGCATCCTATGGAAAGCCTTCACTACCAGCAAGAATAAGGAGTGGGCCAGATAGCACTAAGTGAAATCTGGACTGTCCAGGGTGAAGAAATGGGCAGTGAGGTGAGGAAACTATTCCTATGAATCCAAACACATTTTGAAACAAATAGGTGAAAGCCAATAATCCTGGAAAACACAGAAGAGATGTATGTATATGCCAAATTCCACATATCATAAAGGTCTGTAAAACCTAAAAAAGCAGCTTTTATACTTTTGATGCCCAAGTTAGACTTAAAAGAAAGGTTAGTGGAGATAACTGAGTTAAGACTCTAGCATTGTCCAAGGTTATTGAGGATATGCAAGAGATAAAAAGGTATCTTCCTAATTGATCCCCAGTGGTGAACAAGGGTGATTATCAAAAAACTAACCAAAACTAGGATTCCAGAAAATACTGAGGAAAACTGTCCTGCCCTGATTCCCAGCTCACAGACCCTGAACAAGTGAGAGACACTGGCACAGAGTCTTGTGACTGTCCGTCCTGGGTTCAGCTGTAGCAGTCATTATTCCCCTTCTTAGTAGCTGGTGCAGTGCTGTGTTTTTGACTTTCAGCTGAGAACACCAATGTTTTTAGTTGCTGCTAGGTAATGATTTCTCCTATCAAGGACTTTTTCAGTCTCATGCTCTGCCAGGGAGGAGGGGCTCAGGAAGCTGGAAGGAAGCAGAGACAGAACACCTGACCCAAACTAGCCAAAGGGGTATTCCATACCACAGCACGTCATACCCACTATATAAACAGGGGGGAGTTACCCAGAAGGCCCAAATAGCTGCTCAGGTAGGGCTGAGTATCGGCTGGGGGGTAGTGAGCAATTGTATTGTGCATCACTTGTGTTTATTGTTTTCTTTTCATTTTCTCCTTTTAGTTTTATATTCTCTCCCCTTGTTATTTCCTTTATTATTATTTAGTGTGAGGTGTCCCTGCCCATGGCAGGGGATTTGGAACTAGATGATCTTAAGGTCCTTTCAAACCCTAACGATTCTATGATTCTATGATTATTGGTGGTAGCAGTAATGGTTTTGTATTACACCTTAGTTACTGAACTGTTCTTATCTCAACCTGTGGGAGTTACATTCTTTTGATTCTCTCCCCATCCCAACAGAAACTGGGCAGAGGGGTGGAAGAAGAAGGGAAGTAGGCTAGCAGCTGTGTGGTTCTGTTACTGGCTAGGCTTAAACCACAGCAGTTCTACTTTTCACCCAACGTGGGGCTCTAAAGATTGAGATAATGACAGATCTGAACAGAGTGTGTCTAAACCATGACACTGTCTTTACAGTAAATCACTGTCGGATGGGCTAACACTTGCTCAGCATATCAGGGTAAAGCTGTTGGCCAAGTGTCTCCCACTTTTATTCAGCTGGGCAGTCAATCTGCAAGCTGGGGCCTGAATGTGATGGTTCATACTGCACAAACAAAATCACATCAATGGCATTTGAAGACTTGCTCTAA
Organism: Loriculus beryllinus; assembly: GCA_039877255.1. Classification (NCBI taxonomy): domain Eukaryota; kingdom Metazoa; phylum Chordata; class Aves; order Psittaciformes; family Psittacidae; genus Loriculus; species Loriculus beryllinus. The sequence goes on along the minus strand of JBCJKH010041403.1, from coordinate 1,833 downwards.
TTTTTTCAAAACAACTCCTGAGCTGCAATGAGCAGCAACCTTAGTACAGCAGGGTCTGCTTGCGGACTGTGGTCTGGAAATGCAAGCCAAGAAGTGATATGGATTTCACATCAAGAACTTTATAACATACTGAGCAACTGTGAAAGCTGAAAACTATGCACAAAAGGCTAAACGTGCCTCAGATGAGCAAGAGAATTAGTTAGGCATGTGGATGTAACAGTATATAGGACTTCGAAACCAGACCTTACTTCTGAGCTAAGCTCTTGGTTGGAGGGGGTTGGGTGAGCACTAAAACCTGCAAATACAGAATGCATTCCCTGTGCCAGAGGTCCTATATGTACTAGACCACCCTCATCTCTTCGGATGACAGCAATTGAAAGGCAGCCAAGACATAGATCCATTGTCCAGTGCAAGCAACAGCTTTTTGTACTCAAGAAGAAAGATCACAGGCCTGGGATTAATAGCATTTGACAACTTTTTTCCCTCTCTGTAAGTGCTGTATCACAGAGGCTTTCTTACCTCAGGGACAGGATGGTCCATCAGGTCCATGGTTCTGCTTTCTAGAGCAAAACACAGGAAACTGTGACTGGAACCAGATGTAAGGAAAGGAGAGGTGCTGCCATTACTGCTAGCCCATCTTAGCTCCCACAGTGCTGAAACCAGAAGGGGATGACAAAGATACTTTCAAAAAGCAGAAATTTGTTGTCCTCAAAAGTGGATAATCTGAACAACTGGACAAAAATCAAATTTCACCAATGGGCAAAATCTACAGAATCAGGGATGTCAAGGAGAGCACTTCACAGACTTCTCAATCAGTAGTGACAAGATCAAGGAACACCAAGGAGTACTCGAGGTACAATATTCCATGATGCTGAAAATATAATTAACTACATACATCCTCTCCAGTGTGTTGCTGGGTTGGAGCCAAGAGAATAAAAGAAAAACTACAAGCATTAAAGACTCAAGACTTGCTACCACAGTGCTGGGTTCCTCCTTGAAGTAGTGTACATCATGAAGAAAGACAGAGGAGGCAGCAGTGGATGATGCATCATGAAATCCACATCAGAAATGTGAGCAACAAGATATTTTCTTAATTATGGTTGATGTGACATTCTGTTATAAGTGAAAATTATCTGCACTTCTTGTAGTAACCTTAGGGAACGATAAAATCAAGACCAAACAGCACAAATCAAAGACGTAACATCTATTGAACCATCATATTTTTTTATTTTGCTGTTAAGGCAAGAGGAGAGTGTTACATGACACACAGTTCTGCTGACAGTTGATAGTTAGAGAATAACACTGAGTGAACTGTCTCCAATGCCCACTCTGAACAGGCTAAGGTGGAAAGGTGACCATCAAGACCCTGGTCTAGCTTTACAGGGGAGAGAAATTACTGAGTGAAAGGACTGATCCTTTGTTGTGCCTGCTCATCATCATTAGTATTTTCTGACCTTCATGTTGCACAGGAATAGGCAAAAGCATAAGAGATGATGGTACGTTCAAACTAGTTTTTCTTGAAGTTAGGATGGATGAATATAGTGTTGTCTGGAAGCAGGAAAAATAAACAAGGAGGCTGAGGTACACATTTATAGTGAATAGCAAGTGACGGCATTTTTAACGGGTTGGCTACATAAGGCAAGCTAAGGGAAAGCTGTATGAGGCCTTTGAAATTTAAAACAATGCCCCTGGGATGTACATCTAGCCTGGAGCAGCTGGACAAAACACATCCATGTAATGTGGGAAACTGCCTAGTTGGAGTTTGACACATGATTTAGTGGAGATTTCAGACAGTTGCGTATATGTATACAGTGAATGGTTAAAATGGGTGCT